>PVJL010003638.1:0-49749 GCA_004026885.1 Lyroderma lyra
CCTTTTTCTCCACATCCTCTCCAGCACTTGTTATTCCTTGTCTTGTTGATAACAGCCATTCTCACAGGTGTGAGGTGGCATCTCATTGTGGTTTTGATTTGCATTTCCCTGATAGCTAATGAGGATGAGCATTTTTTCGTATGTCTGCTGGCCATTTGTATTTCTTCTTGGGAGAAGTGTGTGTTTAGTTCTTCTGCCCACTTTTTAATTGGGTTGTTTGTTTTTTTGTTGTTAAGTCTTATTAGTTCTTTATATATTTTAGATATTAAGAATTAGTTTTAAAAATGCAATAAAGGTGTCACTATGTTTTAAAAATGTCTCCATCTTTAGACATGTATATTGAAGTGTTTACAGGTAAAATAATATGACGCTGAGTTTGTTTCAAAATAACTGGCGTGTGTCGGTGGTGGAAGTGTGGCGGGCTCTAGGTACGCTGGAACGAGACGGGATGACTGTTGAAGGAGGGCGACAGGATTCGCTTTGGACACTAACGACAAGGCTGCTGCAATCTTCTCGGAAGGAGATGATGGTAGCTCATATAATGAGGGCCATCGCGGTTACTTAAGAAACCCCGTCAACAATTTCTCTATTCCTGAAAACTGAGCTCCCTAATGTAGCTCAGGTGGTGTTCGGACGTGCACCGAGGGGCTGTGTGGACCGACGCCTTCCCTTCTGTCAGCTCGGGACCGTCGCCTCTCCTCCCCGCCACGCGGGGGCGCCTGCAAGTAGGTGCTCGGGGACGTGCGGGGCGGAGCTATAGAGGCAGGGAGGTGCGCCTGCGCCGTGGAAGCTGCGGACCACATTTCCCAGAAACGCTGGCGCGCCTAGGCCCCGCCCAGCGCCCTAGAATCCCTTTCAAGCCGGAAGTTGTGCTTTTGACTGGGTTTCTTTTTGGGTCCTAATGCTTTCGGTCCTGAAGACGCCACGAGTCAGCTCAGGGTGCGCAGCTGCATCGAAGGCCTTTTTGAATGAGCTTTCGGGCCGAACCCCACCCTGAACTTGGTCCCTTGGCAGTCAGTTTTCGTTGAGTCAGTTAGCGGACCGTCCCCGGGGGCGAGCGGGAATCGGGGGAATCTCACCCCGCCTCGTGGGTGGAGTTGTAACCTCTCGGAGGCGGGAGGAAGTTGAGCATCGGTGAAGGGTAGGGGTTACAAAGAATTTCATAGTTAAGAGGGAAAAGGACTCATTTCTGAGAGCTTTCCCCACTGAGGTCTTGAGAGAGCGACCGAGGTGAGGGCGCGGAAAGGGAAGTCGAAGTTACACTGCGTTTTAGGCACAAAGTGCTAACCTGAACCCGTGTTTTCTTTCGCAAGACTGGAAAACGAGTACGTGGACGCCAGCGACTTCAGAAAGAGAAAACCTGTTTTCTTGAACCCGCTCGATAACTTGTAAATATCCCCCGCCCCTCACGTGACGCACGCTTCCACTCTGATACAAAGCTGAGGGTTAGAGACGCACAGGCGTCCAGTAGAGGACGTCATTGCTCGTCCATAGCTGCCTCCGCAGCATTGCTTCCTGAACTTCACTAGCCTTTCCTTTAACCTGGGTTTATGGCGACGTGCCTCTACACCTTTACTTCCGCGCGTCAAACTTCTCCTTTCCTGACGTTCTCGCTTCCCTCCTCCACATCCTATGAGTGTTTTTATTAATTTGCCTCGTGCTTGGTTTAGCCAATACGCCTAGACCCCCCACCCCATTGCGTAGATGCAGAGTCGGCTAACTTACTCAGCTAAGTTCTATAAAGGGTTAATAGTAAATATTTTAGACTTTGTCCTATCTTTATGGTTCACTGTTTTGCTGTTGGAGCAGGAAAGCAGCCATGGACAATACTTGAACGAATGAGTGTGGCTGTGTTCCAATAAAGTTCTATTTATTGATATGAAAGTTCGATTTTCATGTGTCAGGAAATTTTTTTTTTCAACCATTTAAATATAATGTATTATACTCTAATGTAAAATATGCTGTTCAGAATGAATATAGTACTCCTGGTGTAGCTTTTAACCAATGTACAATGGGGTGTGATAATTACTTTCCAGCCTCTGGGTATGACAGATTTTTCTTAAGGAAAAGACCTACTCTTTATGCTTGAAACAGACAACCTCTTTTTGGTTCCTAACTGTAATTGCTTCCTAATTGGTTTCCCTGTTTCTGCCATTGCTCCACTTCAGAACGTTAGAATCATTTGGAGATTTGAATACTGATATCCAGGCCCAGTCCCAGATGAAATAATTTCTGGAGGCGGGGTCCTGGCACTGGTAACTGTAAAGGCTTCTCAGATCATTCTAATGTGTAGCCAACAGTGAGATCCACTGCTGTTGACAGTAGGATAGGAAGGGTTTTAAGCAAACAGTGACATAGTCAAATGCACTAAACCTGTACAGCTGTATGTGGTGGTCCTAGATGTTTTCAGATGGCAAAAATGCGTGAGTACATTGAAAGGGGTGAGGGCAGCATGAACACTTATCTGCTATTAAATAATCTAAACAAGAGCTGATTACAAGCCTGAAATGAAATAGTGGCAGTGGGGATAGAGATGAACTGGAATACATGGGAGGTAAAAACCAAATAATGTGAAGAGTGGCTTCTTGCCTCCCTGTCATTGTTATGGTGAATTGAAAAAGAGGTTTTGGGGGTGAAATTCCATTTTAAACTAATTAAGGTACTTGTGTGGTAGTTTCAGGTGATCATTATCTGTTTTTGAACATGGGAAAGATCTGGGGCAGAAGACAAAAACTGGAGGGGGGAGTGCTATTTCCTTTGTTGGGCTATTTTAATTTAAAGATTTGAATTTAAGGAACTCTGGGAGGGGAGACAAACAACTTTCAATGCTCTCATCTCATCAAAATACACAGTTTTATAAAATTTTAGGTACATACTTTTTGTGCTCTCAATTTTCAATTAACATTTTACAGGAAGAACTGAGATGCTGGAACCATGGGTTGCAACCCTTACTCTGTCTTTGCATTGTATATGACCTCAGGCAAGACACTCCAACATCATGGGCATCAAATTTCCCCACTCATACAGAGAACTCCATGTTGCTTACAAGCATACACACATAAATATTTATAGGTATTACTACAGTGCACATGCTTGCCATGGTTAGTAGCTATAAAGTTCAAAGGGGCTAATAATTATAGTGAAATACAAAGCCATGAGAATAACAAAAACAGAGGACTAAGAGTACATTTACAGGCACATATGCAAGTGAATTGGTACCAGAAGATATAGTCAAAGAATGAAATCTAATAACCTTAATAAAAATTTAAACCAAAAAGTAGTTTAGCAAGAAAAACTAGTTTTTAGATTTGCATAAAACAGATCCTTAGAAATTCAAATTCAGATAGGAAACCTGCCTTAAGGAATGTGGTAGGAAAGGAGTGTGATTAGCTTATACAGTAAATTATCAAGACACAGAATAGTTAAAACACAACATTGTAGGTGTCTGACACATTTAGTTGCTCTTAAACCACTTGCCAAATTAACTGACAATCTCCTTTCCTCTGTAAAATTTTCTAATGCCTTGGCACGAGAACTCTTGTAGTTCCATTTGCTGCTTTGTAGTACACAGAAACATTTTCTAATTTGTTGTATGGTTAATAAGACTTAGTTGTTTGTGTTCCACATAGTTTGTCCCAGGATGTAATCATCTCTCATTACATAATTAGATAGTAGGCAGAGTTGTCTTTATGAACACTAAGCTGAATGGTTGGAGAGGAGCAAAGGCTACTTGCCTACTTGCGAACCACAGCCTAGAAGCAATGAGCTTGCCTAGTGCCAAGATCCAAATAGTTGTGTATTAAAAAGAGCCAGGGATTTCTGGAGAAATGGCTTATATCTGGGGCATTAAAAGTACAAGGTGAATGAACTTGAGACATCCTATGTCAGGAGGAAATTTAGCCCAAATCCTGGAGAGGAAATGTTGAAGAATGTTAAGAACTACCCGAAGGGTTACAGGTGGCCAAATCTGGGATAATGTGATCATCAGAAACAATAATAATTTATTAGAACACACTGCATCATCTGTCATCACTACCAACTCCTTACTCTGAAAACTGGTAAAGAACTGGGTGTGACCCTGCCTCAAATGCATTCCAATTGATGAAGGAAAGCTCTTCCTTACAGAAGAATGCCAGTCAATAGATGCAGAAAGAATGATAGCAGTGGGAAGTCACCATTTTGCAAATTTTGATGAAATAACTGATTCAGGCAAGGATCACCATAGGATACCAAACCCACCAGGTGAAAGTCTGTTGATAACCAGGCCATCCATATGTTGCCAAGATCTCAGCCCACAGATTATTTAATTGCAACAGGAAAATCACATCTTTGCATTGGGAAGATATGGTGGTTACCACCTCAACTGAGTGATGAAATTCTCTATCACTGATAGTGAGTCAACCAGATATTAATAAGACTTTTGATGGGATGCAATGTGATATACACCTGCTAAGTGTTAACATTAATTAACAATGTTTAACCGGAATACATCAAGCCTACGGCCCTAAATGCTAAGTTATAGAAACTATAGGAACAAGATCAACAAACCATTGATTTGTTAACTGATTTGATAAACAAACTGATTGTAAACAGTCAGTTAAATCCTGAATGTGAGATATTCTACAACTGACAAGCTTCCTTAAAAGGTCCTGGAAAAAAATCACTGTTCTAGATAGATGAAGCAACATAACAATCAAATGTGATGTGTGAAACTTGACTGGATTAACAGAGAAAATTTAAACATGGGCTAAGCATTAGATATTAGGGAATTATTGTTCATTTTTTTGATGTAATGGCATTGTGGTTATGTAGGACTGTCCTTATTTTTTATGAGATGCACGCTTAAGTATTTTGGGATAAAATGTCATGTCTGTAAATTACTTTCCAATTGTTCAGAAAAATATGGCAAAATATTAATTTTTAAATCTAGGTGGTAGATATAGTTTTATTATTCTTTAAGTTTTCTGTATATTTGAACATCTTTGTAATAAAAAGTTGCAGAAAATAAGTCTATCTGCTAAAAAACTTGAATTACATGTTGGCCAGACAACTGTAAAAATGGAAAAAATATACAAAGATCTAGAATTCTCCACTATTATTACTCTATTATTTTATAAGGGCATCAATTGCCTCAGTGTATCAGTGGAAGACTTTATAAATTATTTACATAAAACACATAAAGGCAGGAAGTACAAATGCAAAGAAAGGCGCCATGGACTATAATACTCTACACGTTCATTCCAGGAGAAAATGTTATGGAAGGTATGAAGTGGCATTATAAAAATGGCATCGTAAGTATAGTGGTTATTTTTTAACCTGATAACTATGGCATAAGCATAACTTGAGTATTATGCAACCCGGAGAAAATCTGCACTTTGTAACGGGTGATTCGATGACATCAAGGTTAATGAATGTGAGGACAAAGGAAAGCAACTTGTTGAACACCACACTCAACAAGAAAGCCTTGAAGATGTCTTTCCTTCAACACCTGTTTGTAGGATGTTTACAATGTTAAATAAAGCCGAATGGTTAATACATGTTCAAATTGGTATTTATGGCAACAGAACTTATATAAATTTTTCCTCAATTAGTCCAGGAAAACTTCCTGTGCAAAGATGTCCCATGATTTCTTAGGAATATCCCCCACTGTTAAGATTTGGGGATTCTGATTTTCATTTTTAAGTAGTTCCTATTACTCAGCCAGTGACCAATATAAGTATTTCTTTGCATGTATGCACAAAAATTTCTACCAATTTCTCTCTGTATCAGTTAATTCTATTACTCAACTTACCTACTTATTCATTAATTCAATGAACATATATTGACCACCTACTATTTGCAAGGCACTGAAGAAATATGAGCAAGGTGAAATCCCAGCTCTCACAATATGGAATGCTGTGGGTATTAATAGCATTTTTACCTATTTCTATTTCCATTTCTGCCAGTTTTCCTTTTATGTTGTATAGGACCCTGACAAACTCGGTTATTAATGTTTGATGATTCCTGCATCAATAACAGTTTCTGCATTAATACTTTTCCTAATGAAATTTTTTCTGGTATTTTAAGAGTAAACCCTATTTTATTTATATGTATGAAGGAGTACCAATTCCAATTATCCCTTTAAAATCAGTAATTTCATTTTTAGTTTCTTGTTATAAACAGGCTCTTATTTTCTTAGGTAAACCAAGTCCAGTAACATTTCATGTTACAAGTTACCTATGTATTCTTTCCTGTTACATCTTCACCTTGATTTTTTTACCGGACCCACTTTCTGCACTGAACTTGTATCCATTACCTTTTTTCCTCACTCTATTTAAATAGGTGCTTTTTATTACTCCCTGGTCTTAGAATATACGTTTTGCGTTTGTTATGCTCATTCCATGACACACTAGTTAAGCTCATGTCCTTACTTTATCTTTCATTACTTTAGAAAGCTTTCTGTTGCTTAATTCAGCTGTGATGTGCAGCACTACAGGAAGCCCTAAAAGGATCCAATTAGGAAGTTTGGGCCCTGTGCAAAGTAGGCACTCAAGAAACATGTTTCAATGGAAGAAATGGACTTAATACAGAAAAACCCCACGTTATGAATTTAGAATTCAGGTGAAAAAAATACAAACTGTATTCTTACTTTTCCCTTTAGGATGACAGATGTCAAAACCTAGTGAAACTAAGGCTAATGTTTTAAAGATAAATTTAATCTTGGGTGTTTAATTTTTGCCTATTTAAATTTGTACACATCTAAGGGTTAGACACAGAACATTAGTTTCTCTATCCTAACAGGTCATTTTTCATTAAGGTTTGGTCCCTTTGATATTTCACTATTTAAAGAAAAGTATAATTTAACAGTGGTCACACAGTAATCTTTTAAGATTTCAATTTCTTTCTTTTTACAAACCTATTGGCTCCACCTTGCAGTTATGGCATAATAGGAAAAGGAAAGTAAAAAGGAGGGAACCCTTTACATATTTAAGGCTTCAAAGCTGGGAAGAACTAAAGGCCTGAAAGCAGCTTTTCTATTATCCCAGGGTTTTTCCTCTCTAGTGTGAAATCTCTACTTGATGGGAGCTTTCCCAAGTTACATTCATGAGGCCTCATTGCAGAGTACTTGAAATACAGTAAGAGTTGGTGATTTATAGGTTTCTGAGTACTCTTTCATAATGTTTCTTTCTGGAATGAATTAAACTGATATAAAATAATAATTTGAATGTTTTCTTCTTAAATTTCACATTAAACTTAAATAGGTTATATCCACATTACTAATTCTGACACTTCTGCTCAGTGATATCTAACATATATTGCACTTCTTTTGAATGTTTTGACAGATAGAATACAAAATAAAATTTAAATGGTTAAGTTGTAATACCTAAGTGGAGTCTCCCATGTCCACTACTTTCGATGTTTGGCACCTGTATGAACACGCTGATGCTGAATAAGGTTTGTACTCTGGGTGAAGGATTTACCACATAGACGGCACACATAGGGTTTCTCTCCTGTGTGAATTCTCTGGTGTTGAATAAGGCATGTTCTCTGGCTAAAATCTTTATCACATTCATTACATTTATAGGGTCTTTCTCCCGTATGAGTTCTCTGATGCTGATTAAGTGATGAGGAATAAATAAAAGCTTTCCCACATTCATTACATTTATAGGGTTTCTCTCCGGTATGAATCCTTTGATGTTGAGTAAGATTTGCACCCTGTCTATATGCTTTCCCACATATGTTGCATTTAAAGGGTTTTTCTCCATTATGAATTCTCTGATGTTGAGTAAGGTGTACACTCTGGCTGAATGCTTTCTCACACACAGTGCATTTATATGGTTTCTCTCCAGTATGTGTTCTATGATGTTGAGTAAGGTTTGCACTCTGGCTGAAGGCTTTCCCACATACATTACATATATAGGCTTTCTCTCCAGTGTGAGTAGTTTGATGTTGAATAAGAGTTGAGGAATGAGCAAAGGCTTTTCCACATTCATTACACTTATAACACTTCTCTCCAGAATGAATTCTCTGATGTCGAATAAGGTAAGTACTTTGACTAAATACTTTCCAACACTCATTGCATTTGTATGGTTTCTTTCCAGTATGTATTTTTTGATGTTGAAGAAGGTGTGTACTCTGACTGAAAGTTTTCCCACATTCGTTGCATATATAAGGTTTCTCTCCGGTATGAACTCTCTGATGATTAATCAGTGATGAACTGTGGCTGAAGGTTTTACCGCATTCCAAGCATTTATATGGTTTCTCTCCAGTATGTGTTCTTTGATGTATAGTAAGGTGTGCACGCTGACTGAAGTCTTTCCCGCAGTCATCACACTTATAAGGTTTCTCTCCTGTATGAATTCTCTGATGTATAGTAAGGTGTGCTCGCTGGCTGAAGGCTTTACCACACTGGTGGCATTCATATGGTTTTTCTCCGGTATGCATTCTCTGATGTGCAATAAGGGATGAGATGTGCCTAAACTCTTTCCCACATTCTTCACATTCATAAGATTTCTCTTTGGTATGGGTACTTTGGTGTTTCATGAGGGATGGGTTTTTCCTAAACTTTTTCCCACACACATTACATTTATAAGGCTTCTCTCCAGGATGAATTTTCCTATGTACAATACCATATGAGACATGACTGAAGGTTGCTCTGCCTTCATTATATACAGAAGTTTTATTATCTAATTGGGTATCAAATTGTATAATTAGGTTTGAATGCTTTTCAAAATTATTTCCATATATGTCATATTTACTAAGATAATCTTCTGTAGGATCATCATCTTGTGAAAACTCTGATTTCAAACTTAAATCTCTTTCATCAGTGGGAATTTTCCTGAAGGTATGTGTTGCTTCCCTCTCTAATTTGTCATCATAGTCATATGGTTCTTCCAATTTGACAGTCTGGGTTCCATCTGTTTTGAGTTTGGAAATATTTTTAACTGGATTGCAATCTTCAGCTTTTGTTTCCCATTCTGAAAGAAAAAAGATATAAAAAGTTTTCCTCTACTTGGAGAAAGGAAACTTCCAAAACAGAAACAAAATCATGAACATGAATAAAATGATTAAAAAGACTATGGCACTGACAACTTTGTAACATGGTTCTTAAAGCTTGGGAAAGGAAAATTAAAGAGCATAAATACAGAATAATAAATTGAAAAAGAAGAGGTTCCTCACTATTCAACATGAGCACAGAGTAAATGAAATAGGTTAGGTCAGGTGATAGAGCTAAGAGAAGTGAAAACAGAGGATAAAACTGTGTGGGATGACTTCAATTGTATAATTATTTATAATTATATGTTATAATTTATATAATGGCTTCATAAAGCAGGCATGCTATCATTATTCTGTCTTCTAATCTACTCTGCACATAATATTCCAAAAGCAATTTCTTGGAGTGCTTTCCATGCTTAAATATGTCCAGTAACTCTCCTATAGGCTAAAACAATGGTTTTCAAAAGTACAGACCCCAGACTAGTGGCATAAGCATCACTATCACCTGGGAAGGTATTAAATTATTGAGCCCCATCCAGACATACTGAACCAGAAACACTGAGAGTGAGGCTGAGCAATCTTTTTCAGTAAGCCCCCCAGGTTTTTATATACACTAAGTTTTGAGGACCAGTGGTGTCGACAAAAAAAGTTAAAGAGAGAAATAAAAAGTTCAAAACACTTAGCATTCAATCCCAAAATAGTATAGCTTTTTCTATTCTACTATATTTTCTATCACACCTCATGTTCAGCTTAACTTAAAGTTCAAAGTTATTCACATGACTTAAAAAATACTTCCTCATAAACTTCTATAGGTGCTATGCTAATTCTAGACTCTAGGCCTTCTTGTATACTTTTTCTTTCTATTAAAAGGCCCGTATTTCTCTGTCCTTCTTAGAATCCTAAGTACAGACGAAATAAGATCATATGAAATTTTCTTTTTTGTAGGTCAATATGGATGAATATCAGCAGTTTCATAAGGTTCAACCTAATACAATGTTGCGACCACGACAAAATGGCCTTATATTATTAATTCACCATTTTGTGTGTTTCTTATATTTCCAACTTAGATGAAAGTAACTCTAGAAAGAAATTATGCTTCTTTTATATTTCTTTCATAAAATGGCCCAAGGCTGGACATGGTGGCCACTTAACTGAATTGGTAAAATAAGACAGTGATGTGTTGTAAAATAGTGAACTTAAATGACAGCATGTGTATATATACCACCCCCGCCCCCCAAACAAAGAACTCTGACCCCAAACTCTGCCTGGCTCAAAAGCAATCAAATATATACAGGCATACCTTAGAGATATTGCGGGTTTGGTTTCAGACCACTGCAATAAAGCAAGTATCACAATAAAGCAAGTCACATGAATGTTTTAGTTTCCCAGTGCACATCAAAGTTGCTTATACTACTAATCTGTAGTCTATTAAGTGTGCAATAGCATTATGTCTAAAAAAATGTGTATATCTTAGTTAGAAAACACTTTATTGCTAAAAAATGCTAACCATCATTTGAGCCCTCAGTTAGTAATCTATTTGCTGGTAGATGGTCTTACCTTCAATTTGTAAAACATGCAGTATTTGTGAAACGCAACAAAATGAAGCACAAAAATATGAGGTCTGCTTATATTTTGTTGATGCTTATTGTATTTCCATTATGATGGTTTAAAACAAATTTAAGTTATAATACCTTCCTCCTTTAAAGTCAGGTGAGAAATACATAACTTGCAAATATTAGAATTATCTCATATAATCAAATGTGGAGTTTATAATATAGCAAAATGATACTAGGTAGTTCAGAAACTTTCTAAGATGCAGATCGAAATACAATAAATACAAACATATTCATTCAGTAGAATCATCCATCAATAAAGGATGGTTAGCATAGGGAATAATGGAATATTGATAACTGATAAAAATAATTAGGTCTATGTACACTGATGTGAAAAGTTGTGCAGGACATATTATTAAGTGAAACAAAAAGATATGTAACAGTATATAAAGGAAGATCCTATCCATGTAAAGATACATGCATGTATGTCATACAGATATATGCATACATACACACACATTACACACTGATAGTGACAGTCTAAGGGGAGAAGTTTCTATTAATAATAACAATTAGTGAGGGGAGGGAGACATATTTCGTATTGCTTTCTTGTACTGCTTAAATTTACCAACTACTTTTATTACTTTGATTTAAATAAAAAATCAGAGCTGACACTTAGGAGTAATGTTAAATAAAAAAGCAGTATCATAATTAGCATGAAAACTCATTAGAACTAGATAAATATTATCAAAATGCTAACAATGAGATACAGGTTTTAAAAAATATTTTCTAATATTCAATAAATTGGGTATATGACTTTCTAGAAATGTAGTTATAATACTTTTACAGAAGTAAAAAAATTAAAAAATTCTCAAACCAGATGCTATGCCCCCTAAAAAAAAATGAGAGAACAAAAACAAAACCAAAATGAGAATGTTAATGGACAGTGTAGGTAGATGTGTATGTGCATGTCAATGTGTGTGTGAATACAAAAAACATGAGATAGTACCAGAAGCTGAGTTTAACTTCTATGTAATCAGAAATCAGTCTGACAGACTGTTCCATATACCTGAAAAGGACTAAAGGTTGCAATTAACAAGCTTAAAGTAACAAGTCTGAATGACCACAAAGAAATTGCTACTTTATAAAGTATACATTTTAAAACCAATCTGTTTACTGGAAATTCAGAAATTGGAATCATTAATCAGGGCCGAAATATGTGTATGTAACTAACCAGAAAAGGATTGGTTAGAAGCAATAAATGGCCATTGGTCAATAGGGGCAAACAATGGTATAATATTTCTAATAGAAAGGATCAGTGTTAACTCAGATAATCAAGGAAAGCTTTAGGAGGTAGGGGAGGGATGATCTGAGTTGAACATGAAAGAACGGTGTGGTCCTAGTATAAATACAAAGAACTATAAAAACATCTGAGATAGGAATGGCCATCAACTAATGTTACTACTTTATTTGTGAATTAGCCAAGTTTCCGATTAGATATCCTAACCAAAGGATATATGTCTCTGAGCTGGTAAGAAAGCAAAATCTTCAGAGGCCAAAAATAAAGTAAAAACAAGAAAATAGGAAATCAGCAAAAGTTGAAGTTGGCTGCCTGTGATGACTCCTTAATTCTGTTGATGACCTTAAATTTCTACTTTAAGGGTGCAAGGGGCTCAGGGGCAGAAGACAAAGCCTGGGGCCCAAACCAGGAGGGAAGGCTGATAGGAGTGTCTGTATACTCTGTATAAGGACAGGTTAGAGAAACAAACAAAACCAAAAAACCCCTTCACCTCTTCAGAAGGAAAAAAGAATCTGCCTGATAAAGAGTTCAAAATACTGGGTCATAAAGATGCTCACTGAACTTGAGAGAAGAATGGATGAACAAAGTGAGAACTTCAACAAAGAGATAGAAAATATAAGAAACTACAAAACAAAAGCCACAGAGCTGAAACACACATAATTGAAGTGAAAAATACATTAGAGGGGTTCAAAGAATACTAGATAAAGCACAAGAAAGGATCAGTGATCTTGAACACAGGGCAGTGGAACTTACCCAAACAGAGTAGCAAAAAGGGAAAAGTTAAAAGAAGTGAAGATAACTTAAGAAGCGTCTGGGACAACATCAAGCAGAACATTTGCAGCATAGGGGTCCCAGAAGAAGAAGAGAAAGGGGTAGAAAACTTATTTAAAGAAATAATGGCTGAAATCTTCTCTGACCTGGGGGAGGAAACAGACTTTCAGATATAGGAAGCCAATAGAGTTATAAATAAGATGAACCTAATGAGGGTCACACCAAGATACATTATAATAAAAATGCCAAAAGTTAAAGATAGAGATTCTTAAAAGCATTGAGAAAAAAAGAACTTGTTATGTAAAAGGGAACACCCAATAAGATCATCAGTAGATTTTTCAGCAGAAAGTCTACAGGGCAGAAGAGCCTGATATATCTGCATGAAAGGGAAACACTCCCATCCAAGAATAGTCTACCTGGCAAAGTTATCATTCAGAATTGGAGAGCTAGAGTTTTCCAGATAAGTAAAAGCTAAAGACATTCATCACTGAACCAGCCTTATAAGAAATGTCAAAGGGACTTCTTTAAGCTGAAAAGAAAGGGCATTAATTAGTAACAAGAAAACATATAAAAGTATAACTCTCATTAATAAAGGTAAATATACAGTAAAGATAGTAATTAATCACATATAAAGCTAGTATAAAGGTTAAATGATAAAGTAGTAAAAATAATTATAACTACAATTAAAGAATACACAAAATAAAAAGATGTACATGTGACATCAAAAACAAATATGGGGTAGAGTAAAAATGTAGTTTTAGAATGGGTTCAAATGTAAGCTGTTGTCAACATAAAACAGACTGTTATAAATATAGGTTGTTCTATGTAAGCCTCATGGTAACCACAAAGCAAAAACTGAGAATAGATAAACAAAAGATAATGAGCAAGGAATCTAAGCATAACACTAATGAAAGTAATCAATCCATAAAAGAAGAGAGCAAAAGAAGGATAGAAGAAGGGACATTTTGTTAATTGCTATTAACAAAATGGCAATAAGTACATACCTATCATTACGTTAAATGCAAATGGACTAAATTCTCCATTCAAAAGACTTAGTGTGGGTGAATAGATAAAAAAAAAGAAGACCCATCTATATGCTTTCTAAAAGACTCACTTCAAATGTAAGGACATAAAGACTGAAAGTGAAGAGATGGAAAAAGATGTTCCATGTAACTGGAAACAAAAAGAAAACTGGGGTAGCTAAACTTGTATCAGACAAAATACACTTTAAAACAAGACTATAATAAGAGACAAGGGCATTATATAATGACAGGGGGAGTAATCCAACAAGAGAATTTAACATTTATAAATACTTACACACCCAAGAAACAGCACCAAAATATGTAACACAAATATTAACAAAGTTAAAGGGAGAGACAATATAATAGTATGTAGTTAATACCGCACTTACATCAATGAATACATCATTCAGAGAGAAAAATCAATAAGTAAACATCAGCCTTAAATGACACATAGAGCAGATAAACTTAATAAACATACAGAACATTCCATCCAAAAGCAGAATACACATTCTTCTCAGTGCACATGGAACATTCTCCAGGACAGATCATATGTTAGGCCACAAGTCTTAATAAATTTAAGAGAATTAAAATCATTTCAAGCATCTTTTTCAACCACAATGGTATAAAAGTAGAAATTAATTACAAGAAGAAACTAGGAAAATCACAACTAGGTGGAGATTAACAACATGCTAATGAACAACCAGTGTGTTAACAGAAATCAAAGGAGATAACAAAAAAACACCTTGAGACAAACAAAAATGGAAGCAACATACCAAAATTTATGGAATGTAGCAAAAGCAGTTCTTAGAGGGAAGTTTATACCTAGATAGGCTTATCTCAATAAAACAAGAAAAATCTCAAATAAAGAATCTAACTTTTATACCTCAAGGTACTAGGAAAAGAAGAACAAGTGAGGCCCAATGTTAGCAGAAGGAAGGAAATAACAGATTAGAGTGAAAATAAGTGAAAAGAGATGAAAAAGACAACAGAAAAGATCAACGAAACTAAGAGTTGGTACTATGAAAAGATAAACAAAATAGACAAATCTTTATCTAGACTCACCAAGAAAAAAAAGAGGGCTCAAATAAATAAAATCAGAAATAAAGGAGGAGACATTACAACCAATACCACAGAAATACAAAGGATCATAAGAGACTACTATGTGCAACTACCATATTTTTCCACATATAAAAGATACTTTTGTCTAAAGTTGTTAGAACAAAAACTTGGGGCGGTCTTATACCAGAGAATAACTGGTTGAATTAGAAAATAGAGGTCGTCTTATACATGAGGGTGTGTTATACATAGAAAAATATATGCCAAGAAATTGGAGACTCTAGAAAAAATGAATAAATTCCTAGAAACATACAACCTTCCAAGAATGAATCAAGAAGAAACAGAAACTGATTACTAGTAAGGACACTGAATTACTAATTAAAAACATCCCAACAAACAGAACTCCAGACCCAGATGATTTCATTGGTGAATTCCAAAAAGCTGAAGAGGAAGAAACACTTCTATAAACGTTTCATGAGGTCAGCATTACCCTCACACCAAAACTAAACAAGGACACCTTAAGAAAGGAAACATGCCAATATGCCAAATGAATACAGATGCAAGAAAACCCAAAGTATCAGTAAACAGAATTCAATAATACACTGAAGGGATCCTACACCATCACTGACTAAAATTGATTCCGGGCATGCAAGGATGATTTAACATCTGCAAATCAATTAATGTTATACACATTGACAAAAATGAACGATAACAATCACTTACAATCTCAATAGACACAGAAAAAGCATTTAACAAAATTATGGTAAAAATCCTTAACGAAATGGGTATAGAGAGAATATACCTCAACACAATAAAGGCCATATATGACAAGTCCACAGCTAACATCATACTCAACCATGAAAAGCTGATAGCTTTTCCTCTCAGATCAGAACAAAAGAAGGATGTGCACTCTGCCACTTTTATTCAACACAGTATTGGAAGTCCTAGCTAGAATAAGGTAAGAAAACAAAATAAAAGGCATCCAAATTGAAAAGGGAGAAATAAAACAGTCACTATTGGCAGATGACATGATTTTACGAGGACTGTCTGGAAAGTATCCAGCCATGTAAAATGAGGCATTCATGGCTGGATTTTTTCCGGACAGCATTATATGTATAGAAAACACTGAAGACACTATCAAAAACTGTCAGAACTAATAACCAACTTCAGTAAAACTGAAGGATACAAATTTAATATACAAAAATTTATGTTTCTCTACAATAGTTCTTAACAATAAACTATCAGAAAGAAATTTAAAAAAAAAATCCCATTTACAGTATATCAAAAAGAATAAATTATTTAGGATTAAATTTAACCAAGGAAGTGAAAGACCTATACAATGAAAACTAACTATAAGACACTGCTGTAAGAAATGGAATAAGATACTTTGTTGTAGGTATTTAAAAGAAGAACCAAGGAGCTCTTCATACACTCATTTGGAACACTTACAAAGATATACTTCTAAGAAATAAAAGCAAAATACAAACTATGTGTAGAGTATGCTACCATTTATATTAGAAAATAGAGAAAAGTATTTTTATATTGCCTTTATATGCAAACAAACAAAATAAACACCTGAAAGGATAAACTGGAAACAACAGTGGTTGTGTGCTGAGATGTAGGAACTAGGTGAATGTGGTATACATGTGGGAGACTTTTGTCTGGCTTTATATAAAACTTAAAAATATATTTCATATGTTAAAATAATTTTTGATCTTGCAAATATATTATCTTTTAAAATGATTAGAAAATAAAAAAAGGCATGAAGAAAGTGGAGGTGGGGGGGGGGGGCTATGGGGTTTTATCAATAAACATAATAAAAGAAAACTCCAAAAGAAGTTAAGAAGGTTTGATGTTTAATATTTCAGGAGACATTCATGCATGCTTAAATAGAGGGAGGGAACAAGGCCACAATGAAAGCACCCCAAAAAGCTCTATGAGACAGAACTCGAGAGTCATAGAGAAGGATAAAATGAGACACGCGGGAAAGGCATAGAAATGATGTTTGGAAAAATCTCTTCCTGAAGATGGCCTCTGTAAGGAAGTGATGACCAGCAGCTCAGTGTTCCTGACCAACTGGGGGTTCTTTGTGGAAAGTGACTTGGCCATAATTAAAAATGCATCTCACCACACTTAGGATAATAAAGGCTCGTAATTGCAAAGACTCATCTGTCAGTTATTCTCTCACCTGGACTAGGGCCTTCTAAGATTTCTTTTATCACCATCCATGGCTCTTCCAAGATGGGAATCACAGTTGGTCTGTACACTGTAAGTCCTGTTCAGGAGGAAGATAACAAGATTTATCCTGAAGATAAACATTTGTTCAAATTTTACTACCTGACTTATCCTTATGGACAGACCTCTATAGGAAAACAGTGGTTCATGAACATGACCTAATGAGTTAGGTCGTTGTCCTTTTCAGAGTCAGGATGAACATTTCCTGCCACCCTAGAGGATACGTGCATAGAGATCATGGGAGTAGGGAATGGACAAGGCACAGCATCGAATGATGGCCCTATGAAGCTGAGCATCATAATTTTCAATGATCTTCCACTTAGAAAACTTTCATTTGGGAAAAGAAAGTAGAACGTAGCCACTTTTGTGCCCACATGGGAGGCATGCACTCATCTCTAGGCCCCATTCTTAGTAGAGTACTTTAGAGGTCTAACCCATTTTTAACAAAGAAGGAAAGAAAAGACAGCCTGGTAGTATGCTGGGAGGAGTGGATGTAGATGATGCTTACCTAGAGAAACCATATTCCAATAGTTCTGCAACGTCACAGTCTTATACAACTCCTTTTGTACAGGACGCATTAGCTCCCAGTCCTCCTTGGTGATATCCACAGCCACATCTTTGAATGTCATCGATTCCTAAGACATCAAATATAACTTAACTTGGTTCAAGAACTAGTAGGAAGGGGACAGTGGTAACACCAGGTGCATGTGTGGTGGGGGCAATCATAGAATCCTGAACTTTTAGTAGGACCCTAAAGATTATCTAGTCAAAAACCTTTACCCAATGTATGGCTGAGCATACCTGATGGCCCTGAAGAGATAAGTTGGACAATTAATTTTGTGAACTCATTCCAGAAAAAGTGCTACATACCTCATTGCTGAGTATCACTACAGTCACCTTGGAAGTACTCCTCTTAGGAAAGTTTGCACCAATGCCAGTGCCTAGTCCACCCTTCCAAGGAATTTTGGAACTCTTTTTCTGAAATGGCCATCAGAGCTGTCATCGTACCCAAAATCTGACAATTAAGTTCGTGAACTTGCCACTGTGAGCTTATGGTGGCAAGTCATGATTATGACACCTTAAGGTTATGACACCTTACCAAGTTGTCTATACGGTTCCAAAATTGCTTGGAAGGGTGGACTAGGCACTGGCTTCACAGACGACAGAAGTGACTGGTTTCACTTTTCAAGCTTTGCCTTAAGAATAAATTCAATGTGCTATAATGTGAAATTTTAAGGTATTTTGTGTGCTCTATGATGAAAGGCAGAGCCCTTTCCCCCCAACACTGTTGAACTGCTGTACTTTTAGATACATTTCACATCCCTCTTTGTTCTTCCTTTTGTGAAAAAACATTCTTGATTACTCCTGTATGTTTTTCAAATAAACTTTTAAGTTTCTTTAAAAAAATTACACTGGGATTTTTGAAATCACATTAAGTTAATAATTTAGGGAGAAATGACAATTTTACAATATTCAAGGCTTCTTTCACATCCTATAGAATTATACAGTACACAAAGATATTGCAAAATTTGTACTATGCTTAGCTCCTAGCTATTTTAAGTTTGAGGGCACTATACTGTGAATGGAATCTTTCATTTCATCATCTATCTGATTTTTATGTATATATGAGAATGATTAATTTTTGTATGCCATTTTCTGTAACAGTCACTTTACTCAAATTTTTTATTATTGTTTCTAACAGTCTAACCTTTGATTTTCTTAGGTTTTTCAGGTAAACATTTATATTACCTATAAATACTAATTTTAGACCGGTTAACTAATTTCAGAATACGTATATTTTTACAGTAAAGCTTTCTCTTAAGGATGCCTGAGTTGTTCCTTCATAAAATAACAGACTCATGATCAACAGTAACACCACATAATATACTACCTTTAATTACTTGTTAATGAGGAAAAATATTAGTAATTATTGTTTATCCTATTGTGATCTTATTGATCACTTACTGTAATCCAGGCTAACAAGTCTCATAATATTTCATCCTCATAATTTAAGAGGAATATTCTATTTATTAGAGTTAAATAACTCAGGCTAATAGTGATGAAGTATCTTGCCCCAGGTTCAATGGCAAGAACCAAAGCTAGATTCATCTGGCTCTGCAGTAAATCCTTTAACCTCAATGTGATATAAAAAGTGAGGATTGGAATATCGAAGGAAGGCAACAGAACCCATTTCCTGCTATTCACTTACTTTAACAGGCCAAACTGACTTAAGGAGAAAAACTGAGGCTTAGGTCCTTGATAAGGACCTTTTGGCATTACAGAAGTTAGAAGGCCAGGGTAGAAAATGTCCTCACGTACTATGAAGGCATTTTAAAGTCACAGAAGAAACTAAAACTCACTTTGGTTACCAAGTCATGGAGCCATCCTGCTTGGAAAGCATGTCTTCCTTTGGGGTCTTCCTCTGGGGTCTCTTGGGAAAGGGCAGAGTTCTGAGGAGCAGCTAGAGAAGAAGAGACAGACAGACCCTGCTGGAGATTAGTCCTGTATGAACAGCCTAGGAAACACGTCACCAAAGAGATGCCTATACTCTCTTAAAGTGAGAATTCAGAAGGAAAACAAACACAGAACCCCTACTGCAAACAATCAGCAGGAAGAGGCAAGGACTTGTCCTAAGAGATTAGTGCAGGCTTCAAAAACAAGTCTGCTTTGGGACTCAAATACATACACCAAATTCAGAATTTCCTACTAAACCCTCATAGGATGTAAATTTTGTGAGCTGTCTTTTCACTTAGTAAGAAAATGTTTTCTGGACCCTTTTCTACCTATTTGAAAGTATGTTACTATAAAACTCAACTCACAAAGCAAATGATTAACTGGCAGCTGGTTCAAATCTCTGCAGGTGAACTTTCTGAGGGCTCACCTGGGAGTAATTTGGTTGTGTCTGTTCATTGTTTTATGACACAGCTCCTCTGGGTTTAGATAACGTGTGTTTGGTTCCAAGCAATCTGAAGGGGAATACCATGCAGGACGGGGCTCATGTTGAGGTCTGTTCTCACTCACTCACTGACCTTCGTTCTCCCAATTTCTTTAACAGGCTGCTGTCTGATGTGCTGGATGTCTTCTCTAACCACCCAGGATTCCTCCCCTCTCTGCTCTAAAATTCTCACCTTCCTCTTCTAGAATCTGAGTCAAATCCTCCACCAGAGTCACCACTTCCTCACTGCTCTCTGGGTACTGGGACTTCACCCAAGTCCTAACCTCCCCAGGCAGGATGCTCAGAAACTGCTCCAGCACCAGCAGATCTAAGATTTGTTCCTTTGAGTGAATCTCAGGTCTCAGCCACTTGAGGCAGAGCTCTCGGAGTTGAGTTAATGCTTTTCGAGGACCAGCCAGGTTTGGGTATGAAAAATTCCTAAAATTCTGCCGACAGGTCTCAGTGTCACGCAAGAGTCTTGAAGCAAGGGTTTCCTTTTCAACATTGTGGGGTCCACTCTGAGCCTTGTCTGGCTTCCACGTCAGAAGGATCTGAGAGCGTGAAGAACTGGTCATTCTCTTGCTTGGGGCTGACATTGTTACAGACAGCAAAGTCAATCTGGGAATATCCTTTATTTCTTTAGTAGTGAGTCAACCGCTTGAAGTCTCATGTTAGAGCCACAAACACATTATATCTAGGGCTGCTGTAGCCAGAGGCAGAACAGTCTAGGTAGAATCAGCAGCCTTAGTTACAAATTCCGAGTCCAGAACACGCAGGAATGGTTTAGAGACCCTGAAACACAAGAACAGATCACATGGTAAGAATTCCTGGTGTTCTCTGCCACCCAGAAACAGAAAAAGACTTCCCAGCATGCACAGATTAACACATGAATACTTTACTTTGGTCTCCCTCCCTTATAGCCTTAGACTTGTTAAGAGAAATGCAATGCACTGGGTGTGGAGATTGGGACTGCCATAAAAAGGTGGTGGTATCAAAGCAAATACTTGAATAATGGCCAAAATAACTGATCAAAACTCTAACTTTTCGAAACAGAAATTAAACATTTTTTTAACTGGAAAAAAATCATTTAGTCATTGATGCTATAAAAGCTGTAATGACTTGTTTTCAGCAACAGATAAAAATCTGTTGCTTAAAACTGGGATACCTTAGTAAAGTGCTCAAAGTTCCCAAGGGAATTATGGGGTGGGGTGGGGGAGGGGGCAGAATCCGTTTACCTGCTTTGCATATTAACGCCAGCCTCGTCTAGCTTTTCTACCTGAGGGCTAGGGAAACAAGCCCATTGGACTGGAAAGAAGCATAACAGGTGTGACTTGAAGATGGATTCTAAAGGGGACCATTCCTTATGAATAAATTTGACACCAGGATCCCCTAGGAAAATCTCAGAGAGGCCTGACCTGGAGAAGGACCCATGACATCTGTTTTGGGCTGCAGCTCTGAGCTCTCCTCAACCAGAGTCCTGTCACCAAAGCCAACTGTTTACAAGGCCCTGCAGAGGAGAAGCGCTGGCCTTGCCGCCCCTCCCGCTGCCTCCGCAGTGGGTCTCCCTAACTCTTCTTCAGCCGGACCGTCGCGGGCTGCGGGACAGTCGGGACCTGGCGACGCGCTGTCCGGGAACTGGGCCCCCCACAGCAGCACTCACTCTGTGTTCGCCTCCCCGCAGGCCGCGAGCACGGGCGCACCCACAAGGGCCGGCAGTGCTTCTGGCCCTGAACGCGCGAACACTACCCCGGCGCCCGCGACATCATTACCTGTCGCTGGGATCCGGCGGCGGACGCGCAGAGGGACCGGGAGGCCCCGGACAACAATGGCGGCGGGGGCACAGGCGCCTGCGTGGCGGGCTTAGTCAGTCCCGTGCCGCAGAGGGGCCTCTGATTCCGCCACTTCCCTTCCTTGGGAACCACAAGGTGTCTCGGCCGGGAGCCGCGAGCTCCAGCCCGGTCTTAAGAAGCCCGGGCCGGCCTCCGCTGCTCCTCGGTTTCGCCGCGACCTCGCCTCGGCGCCACTGCGCATGTGCGCGAGGCGAACGCTGCGCGCCTGCTGAGCCAATCAGAAGCTGCGCCCCGGATCTCCTCCGCTCCAGCCTAGTTCCTTGGACCTGTCTCCATGGTAACCTCCTCCGCCCATCACTAGGACTTGGCTTGTTAACCTACAAGGGTCTGAAGGGAACTTTAAAATTTTCCTAGACAGAGACAGGTGTGGTAGACCACCTTGGTGGTTGGGAGGCTAGCAACATTGGGAGAGGGGGAGGAGGATGTGGATGGGAAAGGTTGGAGCCCCTCACTAATTGACCAGAGTAAACCTGGTGCCAGAGTTCCTGGCGGGAAAGATGGACAGAGAAGATGTGAGTCTAAAGGCAGAAATACTCAAAGTGCTGGTTCAGACTTTAATGTAAATAAACACTGTTAAAGGTTCTGAGTACCACTTCAGGAATCAGATCATTAGACTCTCAGATTGGAAAAAAAAACATCCGAAAGCATGTTCTTCATAAGAGACTCAAAACAAACCTACATCAAATGTGTATGTTTGAAAATGAAAAGATAGAAAAACATTCCAGGTGTTGTTACCTACTGCTGTTTTGGCAAGCCACCCTCAAACTTAATAGTTTTAAAGAGCACCCATTTTATTATGCTCGTGGGTTCTGTGGTTCAGGAGTTTGGAACTGGAATAGTGGGCGTGGCTCTTCTCTGCTACATTGTGTCTGGAGCCTGAGAAGAAGTGATTGGATGACCAGGTGGGTTCACTTTCAAGATGGCTTCTTCACTCACATGTCTTGTGCATGGGTTGAGATGGCTTAATGTTGAGCTCAGCTTGGGTTTGAGTGCCTCTATGTGGTCTTTTCAGCATGAAGGACTAGGGTGGTTGGACTTCTTACATGATGGCACAGGGCTTCAAGAGCAGGTATCCCAGTGCACAAGAGAGAAGCTCCATGGCTGATAATGATATAGCCTTGGGAGTCTCATAGCATGACTTCCATCATACTCTTGGTCAAAGCAGTTTACAAGTCTGTGTAGAATTAAGCAGGGGCAGATGTAGACTCCATCTCTTGATGGGAGGAGTGTCAGAGAATCTTACTATTACCATAGCAGACAAATTTGAACAAAAAAAGAAGTTGGACATTGCGATAACCTTTGATGTGTCAACTTGGCTAGGCGAGAGTCTCCCACTATTCAATCAAACATTAATCCAGGTGTTATTGTAAAGGTATTTTGTAGATGTGGTTAAAGTCTATAAACTGAGTTGAATTAAGTAAAAGAGATTAACCCAGACAATTTGGGTGGGCCTGATTTAATCAGTTGAAGACCTTAAAAGCAGAATCGAGGCTTCCTTGATGAAGAAGAAACCGTGGACAAAGCTTCCAGCCTACCCTTCCTGGTAGAAAGCCCCCACAGTTGAGTGAGCCAATTCCTTGTACACACACACACACACACACACACATACACACACTTTAGTATATATACTGGTTCTTCTGCTCTGGATGAACCCTGGTAGATGCAGGTAACAATCCAAATATCTGATAAAATGGAATTATAAAAGGGAAAAATAAGCATGTTATCCATTTGTAAAAGGAAAACTTGACGGAGAAGATATATCCATCATATGTTCCTAACAATAAGGTCTTAAAAGATGCAAAGCAATAACTGATAGGATTGCAGGGAGAAAAATATAAATCAACAACTGAAGCTGGATACTTGCACATACCCAGTAGAGTACACTGTGATGGGCTGCCAGGACCCTTATTCAGGCCTGGGGGACACATTCCCTCAGATGCCTGATGGCTCACAACTAAATACCTCCCTGGGAAGTGTCCTGGCTGAAAGCAGCTGCCTCTTGTAGGTTATGTCTCTTCCCCAGGGGCAGTCCATATCCGGTGGTGCTCACTGCAGGTGTTCAAAGATCTTGTCCCCTTGTTTCAACTTGCAACCTCTCTAAAGGGCTATCCTAGCTTGAATCCTCTGTAGAATCAAATCAGGCCTCTGTTGCAAATATACAGCACTTCTTCCTTGTAGGTATCATTCCTTCACAGTTATTTTTCTAGAGAACACTATTCAGTAACACCCCTGCATGCCGTTCTTCACCTCAGAATCTGTTTCCAGGGATCTTTCCTATAACAGCTGGTACTAGCAGTAGTCATAGGAAAGCAAACTCTAAAATGAGATTTTGGCTCTCCTCACCTGTCAGCTTGCTGGCAAAGAAGACCCTATCACTTGTGATTGGTGGAGTACTGACAGCACATGCCAGGCTTTAGCAGCATGAGCATTAAAATTGTCACTCGTGTCACTGATGGCAAAATTTAAGAGCAGCATAACTTCAGAAAAAGTTGAATTCTCAACCCCAGAACATTTGCCATGCCAAGGTCAGGACCTATTTGGAAAGGAGTAGAACCTTGAGACTCGGGATGGGGACATTTGGATTGATGCAGGCAAATATTTCCAAACCACCAACACCCCCTGAATTCTCTGGGCCTGCAAAAGTGGCCACTGCTCCCAGTCTCACTTGGAGATGATGCAGACAGAGGCCTTTCCTTTGCAATAAAACCTGTGTCCCTTTCACAGCCTACTCTTTCCTCCACTCCTGATCACTAGGCCGATAACTAGGGTCATGTCATCACAGAGCCCAACAGGGAATGCTGGGCCTAGTGAGGGAAGAAAAGAACTATCCCCTGAAGTTGCTGCAGGCAGGCCCTAGACAATCTGTATCTGCAAGAACCAGGAGAAAAGAGTACATGGGTTTAGATGCTGAGGGTGCCAGATCAAGGAGGGCAGAACATATAGTTGAGAACTGGAGGGTTTACTGAAAAGGCGCACACTCCTGTGATAAAGATCTAAACACCCTGGCAAGGAGGCCAGGAGATGGTGGTAACTAACACACTGCTAGGACTTTTGGGGACTTGGAGAGACAGATGACATCGTACTGAGCAGAAATGCCAGAATTGCTTGGCATTTGGTGAAAGAAGGGGTTAAAAGTGGCAGAGAAGTGGGCACTCCAGAACAGGCAGAGTATGTAAGCCTGCAAAATGTATCAGCTATGTTTCAGTGGAAGGCTTGGAAGACCTTCTGCTGAGGTGCACAATGTGCTGGTGGGAGGGGCGCCAGCATCATTGAGCAGCTCGATGGTGGCTGTCCTCTGCAGGCTGAGGCTAACAGGAGCAGAGTTGTTCCAGAACTGGGCTCCCTGAGGGTGGCCCTTAACCTTCAGAAACCCAGGGAGCTCAACGAGCATAATGACGAGTGAGATCAAAGTGGAATGGGGTGGGTAGAAGGAGTGCTTTATCTTCAGAGAGAGATGGAGACAATAAAACGAAGTGGCTCTATAGGCACAACATATGGACAGACAACATGGGTGGTTCTCAATCTGTACAATCACATGAAATAAAGAATGGATGACATCATGATCTCTTGCCCCATTTACACACTCTAGTCGGTTTTCAGACCCAGAGCCCACTGACTGAAGAAGCCAAATTGCCAAAAGCAAGGCCCCTGCAACACCACATCAGGCACATGTGGTAATGATTTTCCAGCCCTCTCCCCAAAGGAACTTATGGCTGGCTTTACTGGGAAGAGGGGTATACCCACAAGTTTCAAGGGTCTACTTAAGGACCTAAGCATCATGATGACCTCTCTATTAGAATGGAGGACCACAGGGGCCAGGTAATAAATAGAGTTTTGTCTCATGACAGGTCAATGGAATTGTCCCATCCAGTGGTAGTTTTCTAAGACCTTGAATGTACAACTGGAATGAATGTAGTCAGCAGGTCAGTTTGGTTCCTCAGGCTGTAAGCTAAGAGCTATCACAATGGGGAGGGCCAAGTGGAAAGCCCGAAACTGCTTCCCTTTCTCATCCTAGGATAGGTTGTAAATTAAAATGAGCATCCCATCCCAGAGGGCATGGCAGAGATTCATGCCTCTCTTAATCACCTAATGCAGGCTGGTGATCCCCATCATATCCACATTTAATTTTTTATTTTTTATTTTTTTTTTGTATGTGGGTAGTTCCCTGGCCGGGAACCAAACCCAGGCCGCAGCATTGACAGCGCCAGCGCCTTAAGCCACTACACCACCAGGGAACTCCCACATTTAATTTAATGGTCAAGCTCCTCCAAAAATAGATGGATCTTGGAGGATGACAATGAGTTATTATGAAAATCAAAGAAGTTACTTCAGTTGCTTTGCTAGAACAGACTAAGACAGCATTAAGTACATGGTATTCAGCCATTGATCTGGCAAATGTGTTCATCTCCCAGAT
The DNA here is from genome assembly GCA_004026885.1 of Lyroderma lyra. NCBI lineage: Eukaryota > Metazoa > Chordata > Mammalia > Chiroptera > Megadermatidae > Lyroderma > Lyroderma lyra. The sequence goes on from PVJL010003638.1 coordinate 26,113, forward strand.
GAGCAAGAAGTGCCAGGAATGTTGGAGGCATTGGTAAAACTTGGGGAAAACTGCAGAGGATAGAATTAAAATCCTACACAGTTTCCTGGGGCTGCCACAGCAGTAAAATCTTTATGGGTCCAATGGCATGGAGCATGTAAGGAATTCCCTCTAAGGTAGAGGTTGAGTTATTATATCTCACACTCCTATCTTTTTTTTTTTTGGGGGGGGGTAGTTCCCTGGCTGTGAATCGAACCCAGGCCATCATACTCCCACCTTTTAAGAAGGAAGCACAATACCTGATAGGGTTCTTTGGTTCTGAAAGTGGAATATTCCAATGTGGCAAGTGGTTCCAACTCACCTGCCACATGACATGGAGGCTGTCGGCTCTGAGTGGAGCAGAAGGCTTGGCAGCAGTACAAGCAGCCCTGCACCTTGTGTGAGATGACCCAGTATCTGGGCAGAAAAAAGATCATGTGGAAGATATATCAGCTATCTCTAGATTTTTTCCCTTCTATAATATAAGGCATCAAATGGAATATTAGAAGGTATGCTAAAAAAAAAAAAAGGATCAGCTGAGCAGATAGCAAGAAAAATAACAGACATAGAACAGACCCAGAAGTGACTCAGCTACTGAGGTTAACAGTCAAGAATTTTAAAATACATATTATTAATAAATTGAAGAAAAAATAAAAAGAATGGAGAATTTCAGCAGATACCTAGAATCCATATAAAGACAGGACAAAAATTCCAGAAGTGAAAAATCAGACTAAAATTAAGAATTCAAAAGGTGGGTTTAATAGCAGATTAAACAGCAGAATAGATATTAGTTAACAGATATTAGTAGAAAGTATCCAGTTTGATGCACAGAGAGGATAAAAAGGATAGAAAATACAGAAAACGTTAAGGGATATCTGGAACATGGAGAAAAGTCTAATTTATGTGTAAGTGGAATCCTGGAATGAAGGGGACAGAAAATGGGGCAGAAGCAATATTTAAAGAAACACTAGCTGAGAATTTTCCGACACTGATGAGAGACATCATAACACAGTCTCAAGAAACTCTACGAACAGTTAAAAATGATTTAAACGCAAACAGAAAAACCCTCCACACCTAGGCATATCATATTACAACATTTGAAAACCAAAGGCAAAGATAAAAATCTTAAAAGCAGATAGAAGACAATAAGAACAAGAACAGAATCATACTTGACTTTTTAATAGAAATTCTGAAAACCAGAAGACAATAGAATGTCATTTTATTTTAGGTGATGAAAGAAAACAACAAAACCCAAAATACCAGCCTAGAACTCTAAACCAAGTGAAAATATCCTAAATTAAGGCAAAATAAAGATATTTCAGACAAAAGCTGACATAATCCCTGGAATACTACAATGAATGCCAAAGTAAATTAACCAGGAAAAAGAAAAATGATCCTAGTTGGAACAAAGAACTTCAGGAAAGAATGAAGAACACTAGGATAGGCAAATATGTAAATATAAATAAACATTGCTTAAAACAATAGTAGTTATAATATCTTTTGGAGTTTAAAACATAGATATAAAATACATGGCAATGGAACAAAAATTAAGGAGTATATAGAATTGTTAGTTTTTTCCTTGCCTTGAAATGTTAAAATAGTAATTTTAAGGGTATACCAATGAGCCAAAGATTCATAACGAATTTTAAGGACAATGATTTTCAAATGTTTTAGTCTTAGGAAACCTTTACAATTTTAAAAATTATTGAGGAAACCAAAGAGCTTTTATTTAGGTAGATTATATCTATTGACTTTACTGTATTTAAAATTAAAATAGCAAAAAATAAAATATGTATTAATTTATTTAAAAAACAATAAACTACATGCTATTGAAAAAATGTTTGATATTATTTTCAAAACAAAAATTTGGGCAAAGAGGAGTATTAAATTTTTGCAAATCTCTTTGATGTCTGATTGTATTAGTTTGCTAGGGTTGCCATAACAAAATATCACAGACTAGGTGGCATAAACCACATAAATTTATTTCTCAGAATTCTGGAGGTCAGAAGTCCAAGATCTAGCTAGGTGCCTGCAGGGCTGGTTTCTCCTGAGGCCTCTCTCTGTGGCTTGCTGGTAGCTACCCTCTTGCAGCCTCTTCACAGTGTTATCTGTGTATGTGTGCGTGCTTTGGTGTCTCTCTGTGATTCCAATATCCTCATAAGGCCACCAGTCAGATTAGATTTGAAGCCAAACTAACAGCCTCATTTTAACTTATCACCACTTTTTAAAGGCCCTATCACCAAAGTCATATTTTGGGGTACTGGGAGTTAGGGCTTCAACATATGAATGTGGGGGAAACATAATTTAGTCAACAACAATGGCTTAATAGAGTACAACTGAATCCTCAGGTTCCCGGCATTAAACTTTTTGCAGTATCACATCATGCAGCTCCTGAAAAATACCAACCTGCTCTCATGAGAAAAATGAGAGTGAAAGTGACACAGATCAAATGAAAGAGCCCCTCGCTATAGGGACTTTTAGTCCCCTCTTAGTTCCTTAGCTCCCCGTGTTTTGCTTTCTTTCCTAGTCCCTAGCCTTAATCACACTCTCAATCAGTTTTCCTTCAACTCGAGCTTAAATAGATCGCTCCTAGCCTGAATCACAGTGTCTCCATCCTGCCTCCTGCTTTAGATAATTACTCCAACACTTAAACAATAGGCTGTTAGCCTGTTTCTCCCGGATGTCCTTTGCCCCTGCTTGAGTTAATCATTCAGAAAAACTTGTAATTTGTGTTTGCTAATTGTATTCCCAAAATGTTCCATCTCCAGCCTTAGTTAGTCATCCTAAAATTTGTGATTTGTGATGACAAAACTTTACTTACCTGTGTTTGCTAGACTTTAGCTAATTATCCTGGTGGCTGTAAATCTGTGCTTGTTGACTATGTCATCCCCAGGCCATTCCTGGATAGGTGATGACACCTGGGTGGCCAGCTTAGCCTAAAGTCAACAGGATACAAATTCCATGAAGCTGAATGCATCTTCCATCATGCAGCCATCCTGCATTAGTGACTTTGAGTCCTGCTTTTCTGGCTAATTCTTTTAAATCTATTAACTGAATCTATTTTTCCTCATCTAGGGGCCACTGGGATACAGACAATGCCCTGGCAAGGCTTCCAGCCCATCCCGACCAAGGAAATCAATGTAGCCTTTCGGGCAGATCTAGGAACACTTTTCTCCTTTTAGATCAGATAGGGAGAGAGCTTCATGAATCCATGACAGGTAGGGACAACGACCACACTCCCCAAAAGGCAGATACAGAAGATGAGGTCTCTTGTCCCTCAGCTTCCCATAGAAATATAGGGATCACACCTCTCGAGAGAAAAGTAAGGCAGGCAGGTAGAATAGGGGGGATCTTGGGACCCCTCCCATGGGACCTGCCTTGCTGGAGTAATCACCACCCTGATATCACCCTTTTCTAGTAATCCCTGCCCCAAGATAGGCAATCACAGGAGGTAATTGAGTTTGGAAAGAGAACCTGAGCAGGAAAAAGGTGATGTCACAGCCCCCTGCCAATCAAAGATGCCAATCAAAAGGCTCCATGCCCAGATAGGCATAACCCCTTACAACTAAAGAGAATAAGGTGACCAAAGCCTCTTATTTGGGGCTCTTGAGCCATTTTCCTGCTTCAGCCCACTCCTAGGCCTTAGGAGTGTACTTCCCCATTTGTATTTGGGGCACTTGAGCCATTCTCCTGCTTCAGCCCACTCCTACCTCTTAGGAGTGTACGTTCCCTCTCAATAAACTTTCTCCTTATTGCACCTTTTCTTTTTAATAAACTGCCTCTTTGTATCAGCTTTATACTTTGGTGTGTGTCTCATTCAATTCTTTGTTTGAGATACCAAGAACCTGGACACCATGCCGAGGAGGGCCCCATTCTCGGTAACAAAAGGGTAAATAATGGTTTAGAATGGTTATGAAAATAGTTTTGAGAATAACTGCTCTAGGGCAGTGGTTTCCAACCTTTTTCCATTTGTGTACCCCTTTTAAACCCATTTCTATAAATTTTATGCTTTGTTTTTAAAACAGCTGTTTTTAAATGCTGACACTTTTGTTCATTGCCTGTCAATGTAAAATAGTGGAAATGAAGTAATAAGTTAGGAAAGAAAAATTACTACACTAAAAGTACAAACCATGGATTTAATTTAAAATATAATGCAGTTAAATATTGATAATGGTGATCAAGTATTTAAACATTAAATAAAAAAACTACTTGAAAAGAATCACGATTAAAAACAATGCACTTTTACTCAGTAACTACACTGATCAGTCAGGCTATGGATGTATTTATATATTTGGGGAAGTTCTAGAAACATCACAAATGGATTGTCCTGAAACTGGGTAATGATTGGTAGAAGAGAAATTTCAGGTTCATAACCACGCCCTCACCAATCATCATTCACTAATGTGATCTAATTTCGAAGTGTCTCCATTAACAGTGATTCAAACTTAACATTTATTATTCCATAACTAACATTTTGCATTTTTTACTTGTTTTTTTTTTTTTTTTTTTTTTTTTTTTTTTTTTTTTTTTTTTTTTTTTTTTTTTTTTTTTTTTTTTTTTTTTTTTTTTTTTTTTTTTTTTTTTTTTTTTTTTTTTTTTTTTTTTTTTTTTTGCCATCACTGATTATTTTTCACATACTCCTGAATGGTTCAGCATGTACCCTGGGGGATAGGCATACCACTGCTTGGGAATCGATACTCTAGGGTAACCACTGAAATAATGAATGTATAATTAAACTGAAAAATTAGAAAATGAGGTAATGAAAAATATCTGTGAATTCAAAGAAAAGCAAGAAAGGAGAAATAAAAAAAGAAACAGATAAAACAAATAGAAAATAAATAAAATGACAGACTTACACCTAAATATACTATTAATTACAATAAATATAACTAGATTAAACACTCCATTTAAAATACAAAGATTGTCAGACTAGATAAAATAAGATCCAGAAACATACTGCTTATGAGATACACACTCTAAATATATGAACATGGATAGGTTGAAAATAAAAAGAATGGAAACAAGTTATACCATGTATATTTGTTTTCTGCTGCATAACACATCAATACAAACAGAAGCTTAAAACTACTATTTATTAACTTACTACTCTGTAGATGAGAAGCCTGGACCTCTCCTTGGGGTTCAAAGGCTGAAATCAGAGTCAACTGGAAACTGGAGAAGAATCCACACCCAAGTTTACTCAATTTGTTAGCAAAATTTAGGTCCTCAGTTCCTAAAGGATACCCACATTCCTCGTCACACTGCCCGTATATCTTTAAAGCTAGCAATGAAGAATGCCACTCGCACTGAATCTCCTCAATATGTTAAGTCTTTTCCACAGGAAGAGCTCCATATTTTTTAAGGTCTCACCTGATTAGGTCAGGCCACCAAGGACAATTTCTTTGAGTCAACTGATTTGGGACCTTAATTACATCTGCAATATCCCTAGATTGTTTGATTGAAAAACTGGGAACTTCTTGAAGATTAGGGGCTGAAAATTGGAGGACCATTCTAGAATTCTGCCTATCACATGGTGTACACACTAACAAAAAGAAAATTGCTTTGACTATAAGTTGTGATAAAAAATACAGTGAATGTTTAAATTAAAAAATTTATTACAGTATAAAACACATTATCATTAACCCCCCCTCAAAATACATCCCCTTGCTTCAAACATGTCTTTTACTGTAATACATTTATTTTAAATATTCACTGTTTTTGATCACATCTGAATTGGTTCAGGTAACAATCACTTCTGGTATGGCAATTTCTGTGAAATAAAAACATTATAGTGTATCCTCATCCATCTTATTCACTGGATCTGGCACCAGTGTGACTTCTGACTCTTCCCCAAAGTCAAAATGACCAGGAAGGCAAACGTTTTAAATCAATTCAGGACATCGAGACAGCCACACAGTACAACTAAAGACACTCACAAAAGAGGACTTCCAGAACTGCTTCAGGAAGTGGCAAGAATGATGGGATACATGTGTTTGAAGTGAGGGCAAGTATTTTGAGGGGGGTTAATAGCAATGTGTCTTTCACTGTAAATTTTTTTTTTTTTTTTTTTTTTTTTGTATGTGGATAGTTCCTTGGCTGGGAATTGAACCCAGGTCACAGTGCTGACAGTGCCAGCAAAGAAGCCTTAAGCCACTACACCACCAGGGAATTCCCAAAATTTTTTTAAAAATGTAAACATTTATATTTTTTAATCACACCTCATACATTTAACATATAACCCAGAAATTCCAAACTTAGGTATTTATATAATATAAATAAAATGTTTGCATAAAAACTTGTCGATGAATATTAACAGCAGATTCATTCATAATAGCCCTGAACTGGAAGCAATCCAAATGTCCACCAATGGATGAATGGATAAATTGTAGTACTTTTATATTGATATGTGGGAAACCACTCATCAATAAATGGGAATGAAGTACTACTAATACACATATGAATGATCTCAAAATTTATGCTGAGTGAAAGAAGGTAGATACAAAACAGTATATATAATATAACTGCATTTACATGAAACTGTAGAAAAGACACAGTGACAGAAAGCAGATTGTTTCTTGGAGGTGGGAAGAATTTTCTGAGAAAAGGTATAGGAAATTTTTGGCATAATGAAAACATTCTATATCTTGATTTTGGGGGTGATTATACAGATGAATAAATTTGCCAAAATTAAAATGTAAAGTTAAACTTGGTATAATTTTTTACATGTAAATTGTTTTAGTAAAGTTTATTGGATAAAACTAAATAGGTACTCATAGAGAGATACAGAGTGTTAAATAAAATATTAGCCAAAAAGAAAGGTTGAAAATCAATGATCTAAGATTTCATTTCAGGAAGTTAGGGAGTTCCCTGGTGATGTAGTGGCTAGGTTTTGGCACTCTCACCACTGTGACCTGGGTTCAGTTCCCAACCAGGGAGCCACCCTTCCCACCCCATCCCCCTCAAAAAAAGGAAAGAAAAGAAAAGGACCTTAGAGTCCCAACCTCAAGAAGTTAGGGGAAAAAAGTGAATCAAGTTCAAATAAAGTAAATAGAAGAAAACAAACAAGCATGAATTAATGAAAAAGAAGTTAGCTGTGTAATAGTTGAGGGTTTAAAAAAAATTAATGGTGTTAAAATTCCTAGAAAACCCAATAAAAAAACAAACAAACAGATAAAGGGTCCACAAGTGACCAATGCCAAGACCAAAAAGGGACTATCACTTGAGATCCTGACATTAAAATTTAATGAGCAAATGTTATGAATGATTTAAGCCAATAATGAGGTATTTCAATGAAATGACATGAATTAAAAAAAAACTCACTGACACAGGAGACCAGAAATCTCAATAGTCCTATGTCTATCTAAGTAATTAAATCTATAATTTAAAACTTTCCTACAAAGAAAATTCCTGGCTCAAATGGCTTTACTGGTGATTTTTACAGAAAATATTTATGACATACATAATACTAATACCAATAATACCAACCTTATATAAAATCCCTGAGACCAAAAAAAGGAAGTAATACCCTATTAATTGTATAAACCCAGCATTATTCTAATACTAAACCCTGACAAAGCTACAAGAAACATACAAGACAATATGGACATAGACATAAAATGCTATAGAAAAGTTTGAAAATCTAATTCAACAAAATATTAAGAAGATAATATACAATCACCAAATGAAATTTGTTCCAGGAATAAGGTTGCCTTAACATTAATAAATCCATAGAGATAAACCTTGGAGACATTATGCTAAGCCAGTCCCAACAAATGAATATTTACATGAGATACCTAAAGTAGTCAAATTCACAGAGATAGAAAGTAGAATGGCAGTTTCCAAAGGGCAAGGGGAGGAAGAAATGGGGTGTTATTGTTTAATGGGTATTAAGTTTCACCTTAGAAAGATAAAAGAATTTTGGACATGGATGATGGTGATGGTTGTACAACAATATGAATGTACTTAGTAACACTGAACTGTATGTACACTTAAAATGGTTAAGGTTATAGATTTTATGTTATGTATATTTTATCACAATTTTTAAAATAAAAAATACTAATCCATATAAACCAATCACATTAACAGAATAAGAAAAACCATATGGTCATCTCAGTAGCTGCAAAAGTATATATTTAATGAAATTCAACACCTGTCCTGAAAACAAACCTCAGTAAACTAGGATTTGAGGGGAACTTTGTTGATCTGATAGAGATGATCTATAAACAAATTTACAGTTCATGTCATACTTAGTGGTAAAATGTTTAGGTTTTCCCTTTAGATTCAGGGAAAAAGGTAAAGATGTCCATAATTACTACACATGGAGGTCCTAGTAAGCACAATGAACTTTATAAAAATGGTAAAAAGATTGGAAAGAATGAAGTAAAAATGTGTGTGCTTTATCATAGATATGTACAGAGAAAGTCCAAAAGAATGAACAATTATAATTAAGTGAATTTAGCAAGGACACTAGATATAAGGTCAGTTTAAAAAATCTACATACAATATATACTATACATTACATAACTTAATATGCTATTGTAATATATACACCATGAAGAGATGCTCTGTGGCTGGACTGTGTCCTTGAAATAAATGGGGGTGTGAATTCCAGAACATTGGGTCCTGCCAGGACAGAACATTGTCTTGGCAGCACCATCTATTTATGGAGGCAGTATACAGCTTTCTCATGCCATCTCAAGACATTCAAAGACGAGGCAGTTCTAAGAAAAAAGTGTTTTTCCAACTGTGAGAATCCCTGTTTCTTTAAGCAAGCAATAAATATGATGAGGAACACAAGGTCAGAGCTCAGTCCTTGAGAGTCTGAGTCCCCTGTTCCCATCTTTTCTATCTCATGCATGTCTTTTCTTTATGTTCTGTGGTGCTCTTCTCTCATTCCTCTTCCCTGCTGAGCTGGACTCAGTGATATACTATACACTAATAACATACAAGGGCTATTTGGAATGTATCTAGCATGTAATATGAAAAATAGAGAACAAACAAATAACCCATGGACATAATCAATAGTTTAATGTTATTTGCAGATGAGGGGAATAGGAAGGGGAGAAAAGGGAGGGAGTGGGAGAGGAGGGAGGGGAAGCTAGATATAGGGTGATGGAAAGAGAAGTCACAATAGGTGGTGAAATTATTATACAACAAGTTGACAATGCACTGTGGAATTGTATGCCTGAAACCTATGTAATTCTTGGTAACACATGCCACCCCAAAAAAGTCTATCAATAAAAATGAATTAAAAAAAAAAAAAAGAAAAATAGAGGCATTATGGCTGGATTTTTCTGGGCGGCCCTTGTTACTTATGTATTTAATATATAATAAAAAATTATAAAATGAAGATGATAGCATTTATAACAACATCTAAATATTAAATACATAGGACTAACTTAACAAAAATGTTCAAAATGTCTACATTGATAAAATACAAAGATTGGTGAAATTGTAAGATGTATATAAATGAAAAGGTATAGCATGTTCATAGATTGCATATCTCAATATTAAGGTGCCCATTTCCCCAAAATTATGTAGTTGATGTAATGCCCATGAAAATCCCAAATTTTTGGCATGGAGTAATTAAAAAAAATCATTCAGAAATATATGAAAATGCCAAGGACCTAGAATTGGAGTGACAGTTTTGAGTAAGAACAAAATTAGAAGACATATACCACCAGATGCCAAGACTTATCCACAGTTCTATTTTCATTAACAGATTATTCTAGAAGTATGCTTTCACATATGATCATCTGACTCATCATAGAGTACTAATGCAACTCAAGAGGGAGGGGAAAAGATGGTCTGTTCATTAAATGATGTTGAATAATTTATGTATTTGTATGGAAAAGAAAACATTTTGACTTCTACCCCACACCATACATAAAAATTAAGTTCAGATAGATTGTAGATGTAAAAGTGCAAACAGCAGATATAGAGAATAACATGTAGGAAAATATCTTTTTTTTTTTTGCTTTTTGGTATGTGGGTAGCTCCCTGACCGGGAATCGAACCCAGGCTGCAGCACTGTCAGCGCCAGTGCCGAAGTCTTAAGCCGCTACACCATCAGGGAACTCCTGGAAAATATCTTTATAACCGTGGGTTTGGAAAAGATTTCTTAAGCTGAGCACAAAAAGCACTAATAAAAGAAATGATTGCTGGATTACTCTTCATCAAAATTAAAGACTTCTATTAATCAAAGGACATCATTTAGAGAGATAAAAAGCAAGCTGCAGATGGGGAGATATTTGTAATGCAAATATCTGAAAAGTAATTTGTATTTAGAATATTAAAGAAACCTACAAATGAACAAAGATTCTCCAATAAAAATGTTGGCAAAAGTCTTAAATACAAAATTCTCAAAAGACAGTATAACAAAAGCTAATACACACTAAAAAGTGGACTCAACACTATTAGCCACTAAGGAAATGGAAATTATACCTATAATGAGATATCATCACACACTAGAACCAGGCTTTGGTGCCTTACCACTCCACTGAAACTGCTCTAGTAAAGGTGGTCTGTGTCATCTTCAATGGATACTTTTCTTTTCTTTTTTTTAGAGGTGAAACAAAGAGATAGTTTTTTGAAAGAAAGTACACTCCAAAGAGGTAGGAGTGGGCTCAAGCAGGGAAATGGCTCAAGAGCCTCAATGGATACTTTTCTGTTCTTATGTCATTTGAACCTGCTGACCATGCTCCTCTTCTTGAAATGCTTGACTCTAAGACAAGAATATGAGGCCAGGTTTTGATATGATGATAGTTAATAAGGCAGAAAGGCATCATCATGTCAACTGTTTGATAGTAGGATTTAAAATTTTTTTAAATTTTTCAATTGCAGTTGACATTCAATAGTATATGTTTCAGATGTTCAGCATAGTGGTTAGACATTCATGTAAGTTATGAGGTGATCATCCCAACAAACACAGTACCTACCTGATATGATAGTTATTACATTATTGACTACATATATATTTTTGAACTATATTTCTATACTGTACTTTACACCCCAGTGATTATTTTGTAACTACAGCAGTGTTTTTTAAGGGTAGTATTTCAAGGTCTAACCCTCAAACTTTCTGATCAGAAAGTGGTACATTATATCCAACTCTCTTGTAATAATTAATAAATTTCACTGTTAAAATTTGACCAGAAATGGTTAATTTTAACTACAATGTCAAATTATTTACTTATAATGGGAGATAGCTCATATTCATCCAATACCCCCTCCCCAATATTAGAGAGACTTGTCTATTGTATACATTGTTAAGAGGCATATTTGATTTTATTTAGTCTCCACTGAAGCATAGCTCATCATGCCTTGCCCTTTTTGGATATCAGGTCCTGGGCTGTTAGAACTTTCTGGTATCAGGTCCACAACCTCTGGATTTCCACTTTGATTCCATGCCTTCCTTAGTATTCCCAAAACTTCCAATCCTTCACTGTGGACTTAGAAGTCCTTGGCTATTCCCCACCTCTCTTCTCCAATATTCTGTAAGGCTATATACAAAACTTTTTTTTTTTTTTAATACTATGACCTTTACCTTTGCACCATGTTGAAAGTGGAACTTCTCTCTGAGCCTTGTCATCTTCTTCTCTATAGCCTAGACACAGATCCAGATATTCTTGGACACTCTTGCTATCTACATGAAGTTTTCATTATTAATACTTCTTTCAAACGAAATAGAGGGTGGGGGAAGTAAGCTGGGTAACTTCTTTGGAATCCAGGCAGCATCAAAACTAATTACCATTTTCTTAGATCCATGACCACCCTTCTCCCACCCACATATACACCCAGGGTGATTCCTGGTGTATGACATGTGTCCAATAAATCAGCTTCACACACACACACACACACACACACACACACACACACACACGCACACACACACACAAAGCTTTTCCTGCTTATGTGACTATTGCAAGATTACTGGGAAGAAAGACTTACAAATACAGAAAAGTGCAGAAAAAGCAAAGAAACAGAAAATGTGATACTCCACCAACTCTGAAACAATTATCATTAATGTTTTGAAGACTATTTTCACTCATGGCTTTCAAAAGTTCAAATATATAGTTTTACATATAGTTTTATGCCACACATGCTACACTTACATTTCTTCCCCAGTCTTTCCCTCTACTTATCTCCCAACTTCTCCTTTTCTCTCCTGTCAAGTTATCCAATATTAACAGTATAATGGATATTCTTTCATACTTGTTTCTGTGCTCATCTAATCACATATATACATGTGAGTAAATATATAAATGGGCAAAATCACTTAACAAAAATATTATACACATATATATCTGTAATAAAGCAATTATTAAAAATTGTGGAAATAAAGTCAACTAGTGTAGATACAATTCATTTAAAAAATTATTCTCATGCTAGTCCACATATCAAAATATTATCACAATTCATCCCATTATTCATCTATTAATGGCCATTCATTTTGTCTCCAACTGGGTTTCTTCTTTTCTGCCACAAACAATACTTCCACAAACATCCTTATTCATGTGTACAAGTTCTGACAATTAAGTTTGCAAACTTACTATGGTGTGCTTACGTCGGCAGCACTGTATAAACAACTTGGTAAGGTTTCGTAACTTTGGTATATCTGTATCTCACAGCTGTGTTCATGTCAACATGTGATGGTGTCTTGCTGAGTGGCTTTTATAGTTGTCACAAGTTTTTGTGTTCTTGCGAGAATATTGGAGTTTGAATTAGAGCAACAAACATTAAATTTGTTAAACTTGGCAAGAGTGGAAGTAAAATCAGGGACATGTTAGTCCAAGTTTGTAAGGATGATGCCGTGAAGAAAACTGCACTGTACATATGGGTTAAATGTTTTTCCGAGGGGAGAGAAAAGTGTCACTGATGAAGAGAGGTCACGGTGGTCAGTATCAAGCAGAGCTGATGAAAACATTGCAAAAATCCGTGGAATTGTGCATCAAAATTGTTGACCAACCGTGAGAAACATAGCAGACCAAGTAAACGTTTATAAAGAAACAGGAAAATCTTAACTGAAAATCTTGGCATGAGAAAGGTGTGTGTAAAAATGGTCTTGAAGGAGCTCACCAATGAACAACAGCAAAGAGTCTAAGTTTGCCAAGAGGCAAGACAATGTTTTGGGCCATGTTATGACTGGTGATGAAACATGGGTTGTACCAATACAACTCTGAATCAAAGTATCAAAGTCCACAATGGAAGTCAGCCAATTCTCCATGACCAAAAAAGTTCTGTCAATCCAAATCAAGTCAAAACAATGTTGCTAAATTTTTTTTGATATCAGAGAGATTGTTTATATTGAATTTGTACCAACTAGACAAACAGTCAACCAAGTTTACTACTTGGAAGTGCTGAAAAGACTGTGTGAAAAAGTTGGATGAAAGTGATCCCAATTTTTTGCCAACTCATGGCTCATGCATCATGACAATGCACCAGCTTATACAGCACTGTCTGTGAGGGAGTTTTTAGCCAGTAAACAAATAACTGTATTGCAACACCCTCCCTACTCATCTGATCTGGCCCCCTATGGTTTTTTTCTTTAGACAAAGGAAATATTGAAAAAAAAAAGACATTTTGATGACATTCAGGACATCACAGCAGCTCTGATGGCCATTCCAGAAAAAGAGTTCCAAAATTGCTTCAAAGTGTGGACTGGGTGCTGGCATCGGTGCATAGCTTCTTAGGAAAGTTCTTCAAAGATGACTGTAGTCATAGTTAGCAAAGAGATATGTAGCACTTTTTTGTAGAATGAGTTTGAGAACTTGTCAGACCTTCTATTTGTATGTATTGATGCTATTATTTATGTAGGATGGATTTGCAGAGTGAGACTTCTGGGTCAAAGCATTTTTATTTAAAAATTTCATTTAAAAATTAAATGCATAGTTTTGAACTGCTGGTGGAAATATAAGTTGATATAATCTTTTGGTAAGAATACATGGTTTCCCAAATCCCACTAGCTAAAGATCTCTTAATTTTGCCAACTTCATGAAGTGGAAGTGATATCTCACTGGATGTTTTAATTTGCATTTCCCTGAGTATTATTTAGGTTCATATTTTCATGGGTTAATGATCATTTGGAGTTGCTTTTCTATTGACAGCCCTCCAGTCTAGATGGGTTAAAGATGTCAATGTAAAAAATAAAATTAGCAAAATCTTAGAAACTAATTTAGGAGACTATGTATAACCCAGGGATTAAGGAGACTCTTTTAACTAAAAGAGTAAATTGAAAATCTGAAAAAGAAAAATATATTTTACTGTAAAACAATGTTGACTTTTACTATCTAAAAAAGTATAAAGACAAATGCTAAATTAAGAAAAACATCTGCAACACATGACAAAGGTTTAATACCTAAAACACAGAAAGAGCACCTCCAGATCTACCAGACAAACCAACAGAAAAACAGGCAAAAAATATATAGGCAATTCATTGAAAATAATTTGTTAACTGAATAAAGTGTGCAATCGGGATGGTTTTCATTCATCCATTACTTTACAGCAGTGATTCCCAACCCTTTCCGCTTGTGTACCTCTTTTAAACCCACTTCTATAAATTGTATCCCTTGTTTTTAAAACCACTATTGTTAAATACTGATACTTTACTTTTGTTCAGTGCCTATATTAATGTAAAATAGTGGAAATGAGGTAATAAGTTAGGAAAAGAAAAATTACTACACTAAAAGTACAAACCAGATTTAATTTTACAATATTCCTAACAGTTAAATATTGATAATAATGATCAAGTATTTAACTTTTCATTTATTAATATTTATTTGTGTTATCTAAAAGTCTGTAGTAAGTGTTATGCAGATCACTAGCCAATTAAACACTATTACTAACATTGTTGAGCTTGGGTTATAATCCACATCAAGTTTTTTTTTTTGTTTGTTTGTTTTTTTTTGGTTGGCTCCTAGAGTGGGGATTGAACCCAGGACGCGGCAGTGAGAGCGTCTAAGTCTAGCCACTACTCCATAAGGGAACCCCCTAAGTTTTGTTTTTCTTTAACCGTTACTGTTTTCAACCACTGATCCATGACTCACATGCTTAAAAATCACTGACAATAGTAACTGAAACTATGCTAAACATTAAATGAAAAAACTACTTGAAAATAATCACAGTTAAAGATAATGTACTTACTTTTACTCAGTCAATGACTAAACTGATCAAATGGTCTCGCTATGGATGTATTTATATGTTTGAGGATGTTCTAGAAACTCAAAAATAGATTGTTCTGAAACTGTGTATAATGATTTGTAGGAGAGGTTTAGGGCAAGGGTTCATAGCTATACCCTTACCAATTATCATTTGCTAATGTGATCTAATTTTGAAGTGTCTCCATTAACAGTGATTCAAACTTAACATTTATTGTTCCAGAACTAACATTTTGTATATTTCCCTGTTTTTTTTTTTTTCTATTACTCATTATTTTTTGCATACCCCAGAATGGTCCAGCATGTACCCCTGGGGATATGTATACCACTGCTTGGTAGCTGATGTTTTATTCTATTGTGAACTTTCTTATAGTGTCTAAGATTTAATATATCTCAATGCTTTTCCAGTATTTAGTCATATTAATAAGTACATACATATGTTTATAGTGTCTTTTCTTGTGTAATTTCTAGCAAAAAGCTTCTAAAAGTCTTTTCACATTCATTAAATATAGAGTTTGTGATTATTTTGTGGAATAGGCCTCTGGATGACTTACTGTTCTCTACATTAACTGAGTTTCTCTCTGATGTATTTTTTGATGTACAGTAAGGCTTGAGCTACTCCTAAAGGCTTTTCCACATTCCCTACATGTATAGGGTTTTTCTCCTGTATGTGTTCTCCAATGTATTGTTAGGTATGAATCCCTCCTGAAGGCTTTTCCACAGACATCACATTTATAGGGTTTCTCTTCACTATGGAGTTTCTGATGTTCTGTAACATGTACCATCTGGTTAAATGCTTTTCCACAGTCATTACATTTAAATGGTTTCTCTCCAGTGTGTATTCTCTGATGGGTATTAAATCCTGAGTTACTTGTGAAAACCTTCCCACATTCTTTACATTTATAGGGTTTTTCTCCAGTATGCCTTCTTTGATGCACAGTAAGCTGTGATGTATTAGTGAAAGCTTTCCCACATTCATTACATTTATAGGGCTTTTCTCCAGTATGCATTCTCAGATGCACAGTAAAGTCTGAGTTAGTTCTGAAGGCTTTTCCACATTCTTCACATTTATAGGGTCTCTCCCCAGTATGAATTCTCTGATGTAGAGTTAGCTGTGATAAAGTAATACAACCTTTTCCACATTCCTTACATATATAGGGCTTTTCTCCAGTATGTGTTCTCCAATGCACTGTAAGATATGAACCCCTCCTGAAGGCTTTTCCACAGACATCACATTTATAGGGTTTCTCTCCACTATGTATTTTCTGATGTTCTGTGACATGTATCATCTGGCTAAATGCTTTCCCACAGTCATTACATTTAAATGGTTTCTCTCCAGTATGTGTTCTCTGATGGGTATTAAATCCTGAGTTACTTGTGAAAACCTTCCCACATTCATTACATTTATAGGGTTTTTCTCCAGTATGCCTTCTTTGATGCACAGTAAGCTGTGATGTATTAGTGAAAGCTTTCTCACATTCATTACATTTATATGGTTTTTCTCCAGTATGGGTCCTTTGATGTACAATAAGGTATGACTTAGTCCTGAAGGATTTTTCACAATTACAGCATTTATAGGGTTTCACTCCAGTATGAATTTTCTGATGCTCCTTGAGATTTACCATTTTGGTGAATGCCCTCTCACAGTCAGTACATTTATATGGTTTCTCTCCTGTATGAATCCTTTGATGTACAGTTAAGTGTGATTTTATTCTGAATGATTCCCCACATTCATTACATAGATAAGGTTTCTCTTCAGTATGAATTCGCTGATGTATAATTAGAGATGAGGAACGCATGAAGGCCTTTCCACATTCATTACATTTATAAGGTTTCTCTCCTGTATGCATTCTGTGGTGTACAGTAAGACATGAATAATTAATGAATGCTTTCCCACATTCATTACATTTATAGGGTTTTTCTCCTGTATGAATTCTCTGATGTTCTGTGAAATTTGCTATACGATTGAATGCTTTTCCACATTCATTACATTCATAGGGTTTTTCCCCAGTATGAGTTCTTATATGTACGATAAGGCTTGAATTACTTCTATAGGCTTTTCCACATTCATTACATCTAAATGGTTTTTCTCCAGTATGAATTCTCTGGTGAACATTAAAAATTGTGGTATTCTTGAAGGATTTCCCACACTCACTGCACTTATACGGTTTCTCTTCAGTATGGGTCTTCTGATGTACACTAAGGTATGACTTATTCCTAAAGGCTTTCCCACAATCATTACATTTGTAGGGTTTCTCTCCATTGTGAGTTTCTTGATGTCGTGCAAGTTTTGATTTATCACTAAAAGCTTTCCCACATTCACTACACTTACAGGGCTTCTCTCCAGTTTGAATTCTCTGGTGCTGATTAAGGCGGGCACACTGGCTAAAAGATTTTCCACAGACATTGCATTGATAAGGTTTCTCCTTAGTATGAATTCTCTGATGTACCATAAGTGATGAAGAAGCAATGAAGGTCTTCCCACATTCGTTACATTTATAGGGTTTTTCTCCAGAGTGAATTTTTTTATGTTGGCTAAGATATGAAGGCTGGCTGAACATTTTCCCACATTCATTACATTCATAAGGTTTTTCTTTTGTGTGAGTTCTTTGGTGCTGAATGAGTAATGATCTATAACGAAAGACCTTTTCACATGTACTACATTTATAGGGTTTTTCTTTATTATTGGTTTTTTCCCCTAAAGTAAGTTCTGAAGTAGGCCTTATGGGTTTGCTGCTTTCTGTATCCTTGCACCTTTTCTTTCCCAAATGGGTATCTGTATTTAAATTTAAATTCTCTGTGAAATTTTCCACATGTGTTTGGCATTTGCTGTGGGAATCTTCTGTGGTAACTCCTGTCTCTGGAAAAAGAACAGACCCAAATCTAAAGGCTCTTTGACCAGTGCGAGCTTTCTTATGTGTAACTACTCTTTGGCTCTGACTCTCTTGATCATTTTCCAGTCTTAATATCCTGTCATTCCATGTCCATAATCCTCCCATTCTGCAGTTCCACAGACCATTCTCTGTGAGTTTCTCTACTATAGTCTCCTGTGATATATCTTCAAAGGTATCCTCTGTTACTATAGCATTCTTGGTTGCAGGTTTGGTTTCTAACTCTGGGATGGGGAGGGAGAAGAAAAATCAAATGAGTTCATTTCCTAAGTTAAGGGGATCTCACTAAAATGAATAATAAAAGGGAAACTTGGGCTGACAATGAATATGTGGTTTTAACTGCTTGCTAAGTGGCCTTTTGTTCTAGGAAGGAGGAGTTAGGAGTTAAAGGAGGCTAGTTGAGCAAAGAACCAAAGTAGTAAATTCAAAGGATTTTTCCTCTATGAAAAAAAATACACTTGATTTTAACCAAAAGGCTGAGAAGTGATTGAGAAAAAATAATTCATGGTAAAGCTCTTAGAATCTAAGTCTCTCAAATACTTATTTTTTCATCCCCTTTAAAGTCAACTTGTTTTAGAGAGCATTCTTCATAAGTTGTGACTATTTCCTTGCTTCTCACTCACTCCACAAATCAGGTATTTGACCTCAGCCATGCTTTCTATTTGTTCTCATTCTTTGTTAACTAGCTTTTTTTTTTTTTTTTTTTTTTTTTTTTTTTTTTTTTTTTTTTTTTTTTTTTTTTTTTTTTTTTTTTTTTTTTTTTTTTTTTTTTTTTTTTTTTTTTTTTTTTTTTTTTTTTTTTTTTTTTTTTTTTTTTTTTTTTTTTTTTTTTTTTTTTTTTTTTTTTTTTTTTTTTTTTTTGTAAGGGCATTCTCAAATTTTCCTGTCATAGTAGCTTATTCAAGTTTTTGTACATAGCATTTAAAAAATCTTTTATGAGAAAAGACACTGATTTTGCAGAAAGTAGGCTGAACTAGTCAAAATTAATTTTTATGGTCATTGATGTTTCAAATAGTGATAATTATTATCAAGAACAGTTTTATAACCTTTTTATGTGTCTTAAGAACATTTCTGACAGTTTATCAAAATTCCTTTTTTATATACACAACTTAATATTTCACTTTTAAAAATCTTTTATACTTTGCTTATAGTTCTATTTCATTTTTTGGTAATTATACCTAAATATTTAAAAACAAATTGGATCAAAATCTTTTGTGGGGAGCGGAATGGTGTTATGACTTTAAAACTCCAGGTCAGTAGAACTTTCAATGGAATCAAAGGGCTGGACAAAGATTTAAATTCAGGGCCAACAAAGACAAAATAACTCAAGGACTAAAATCTAGTTCATATAAACATCTAATTAAATCAATGTGATTAAGGACTGTTAAGCCCCATATCCTAGCAGCCCACCAAAAGCAAACATTAATCCTCTGTGGGAAAAGGTTACATAATCCAGAATCTCAAATTACTGTTATAGGTTTTCATATTCAATGCCCGACGATGAAAAATAATAGCCATACAAGGACATAAAAATCATGAGAAGGGGGTTCCCTGGTGGTGTAATGGCTAGGCTTCAGCGCTCTCAACGCTGCAGCCTGGGTTCAATTCCCAGCCAGGGAACCGCCTCCACCCCCAAAAAAGTCATGAGAAAAAAAACTCAAGAAAAAAACATAACAACAGATCTAAAAAGGATCCAAATAATTGAAGTCTCAGATAAAAATTTTTAAAATAATCATGATTACTATATTTAAGAAAGACAAAATTAATAATTTCACCAAATAATTGGAAAGCATAAAATAAGAACCAAATGGTAATTCTAAATCTGATTTGTTTGTAGTCTCGATTAGTTAAGAACCTGCATGAGGGGAAGCGGGTCCCCTGAAAGTTTTAGCAGGCTTAAAATGAAGAAAGTAAAATAATGAATAAATAGGTTTAGCTTAAAAGAAATCAGAGTTGATTCTCAAGAAAACATTTTCAGAAAGAATTAATGAAGGACAGAGATGTCAGATAATGTTTAAATAAAGAAAAATTAGAAATTTAACTGGAGAGAACAGAACTGAAAGGGATATTTCATGCAAGTCTGAATAAAGAAGGAATAAAGTAAAAAATTATGAAAATCACGAACTTAAGAAAGTGGGATGGGATGGGAACCAAAAGTAGAAGACAGAGAGAGAGGGGAACGGGGGAAAAGAGAGGGAAAAGAAGGGTGACAGGAAGGAGGAGAAGAAAGAGGGAAGAAGGTATAGGATCTTTTCCTCTGAGATAGCTTTGAGAAAAGATACCCTCCCCACTCCCACACCCCCAATATTTCAGATATTCTGCTTCATCCATATAATAAATCCCATCCTACTGGTTCTTATTAACTCACCTGAACAGGGGGTTCTTGAAATTTCTCTCACTACCACCCATGGTCCTTTTCCATCCTCTAAATGAGCTATCATGTCTGGTTTGGAAACTGCAAGCCCTATTCAGAGAGAAATGAATAGGATTTGATTGTGCCTATGAGCAAGAACGACTGCCAGATTCAGTCTCATTTCTTAATCTCCCATGCAGAGTGGCTGTTATAGGAAGTGCTAGAGATACAGTTGACAACTGCTCAATACAGTTGACAATGGCTACATGTGGCTATTTAAATTTGAATTTAAATTAGTTAAAATTATATAAAATTTAAAATTCAGTTCTTCAATTGGACTAGCCAGATTTCAAGTGCTCAATAGCCACAACTGGCTAGTGTTTGCCATATGAGACAGCACAAATAAAAGAACGTTCCCATTACAGCAAAACATTCTATTGTCCAGTGGTGTCATAGAGAATTTCAAAGGTATCTTCAAGAAGCTCAACACTGTAATCCCAGGTTTGCTGGGATAATAGATCATGGGAATAATCTGAGTTTAGAAAGGACAGGAATATTTGTTAACTTCTTTCTAGAGATACTGATAACTCTTATTTATGAAAATGACTAGAAAAAACTTTAGTCCTAAATCTGAGGAGCTATCAACAATCTCCAAGATTCCAATGAAATATGCCATTTCTTACTCTACAATAGGTAGACTATTTAGTTAAGAGTGCGGAATAGGATAACTCCCAACGATATGCTAAAATTATGAGATTTTAAAGCCTAAATTCCAACCCAAAATTCAGTCAAGTATTTGAGAGGCTCTAGATTGTTAGCAACCTGGTCAAATGGGCAGATGCATGAACACAGAAATTAAGCTTACCCAGGGAGACAAGATTCCTATAATTCTCTAGCATCACATCCTTGTGCAGGTCCCTCTGTGTAGGGTTCATCAATCTCCACTCTTCCAATGTGAAGTCTATAGCCACATCTTTAAATGTCACTGATTCCTAAAATAAATATATTGTGATCACCCAAGGACTATACAATTGACCTGTGAGGCAGAATAATCTATACAAAACTGGGGAAGAACTCCAGAAATCAGAATCTTAAAATGACTATGGAAGTCGTCCAGTTAAAACATCAAAAGATATATGACTTTCCCAGTGACAAGACCTTAAAGTTACAAGAAGAAGCTACTCCATTTCTAGATTTTTACCTAATTGCAGGATTTTTTTTTTTTATACTAATTCAATTCTGGTTTTCTATAACTTCTAAATATTGGTCCTACTATATGATAAAGTCAACCAGCATGGTTTCCTTCTTCTCTATAAAGTCTTAAAATATTTGATAACAGCTAGTAGTTTCCACCCAAATCCTTCCACCTTTTCTCCTTCAAAACCCTGGCTTATGTATAATATCAACTTTTTCAGTTCCAATCTATAAAACATGGCTTATCTAAAGATAGTTTATTATTCAGATTCCAGATACAGAATATTATAAAAGCTCTCTCCTTGAGAAATAACAATAAGAAATCACAGAAATTTAGGGAAATTCTTTGGTCAGGATATGAAATATAGATGCAAATGTGTAAAAAAACAGAAGAATGAACAATAAAAAAATTGAATGGCTCTCTAATGGAAGGAGAATATAGAATGCATAGGAATGGAATAGGAACCGGACACCCTTGAAAATTTCTTGTTTTGCAGATTTGACTTTTGAATCATGTGAATACTTCATATTATTATAAAAGAAAATTTTAATTTTAAAATAATCTGTAAAACCTATTTGTTTTAAAAATAAAATTTGTAATAGTGTGGGAATTTGATACATTTCTACCACCCCATCTAAAGCATCTGAAAAAACTACTGGTACACAAAGCAGGTAGTCCAGAATAGGTTTCTATACCATGAGATGGAATCAAAGCAAGAAAATTAAATAAAAAATTATATCTTCCTCACTCCCTCAGCATATGACCCCCCAACATGTATGTATTCTTCCCCACATTCTCCAAAGTCTTAAAAAATACAAGCAATATGAATATACTATTTAAAGATTTGCCACAAGATTTTTTTGAAAAATTAGAGTATCATTTTTAAAGGATAGGAAGATGTTCCCAACAACAAAAGCAATCCCTAAGAATTAGAAGTAAAATAAAATGAGTTGGTAGCATACACATTCATCAAAGAGAAACTACTTTAAAACACAGTTAAAAGGAGCTGCTCTATTGAGTAGCCTGCTTTTTCCTTTTTCTCTGCTTGAATAAATTGATTCTTCCATTACTTTTTGAAAAAAGAAAACAACAGTAATTTTTCTAAGTATCCCTTGTGAAATACACCTCGAGAGAAAAAGGAACTACAAAAAAAAAAAACAAAAACAAAACTAGGAGTTCCCTGGTGGTGTAGTGGCTTAAGGCTTTGTCGCTGGTGCTGTCAGCGCTGCGGCCTAGGTTTGATTCCCGGCCAGGGAACTATCCACATACCAAAAAAAAACCACATTTAAGTAAATAATCATATTGTTGGTGGTAGTGATAGAAATGCTATTTTTTAACTGATAGAAATGCTGTTTTTTAACTGCTGTGTGTGTAGGGTTAGATAAAGCAAATTAGTATATTGATGTCATTGAGAACTAACACATTTGGCATAGGAAAAATAAGATAAAAATGTAGTATTGATGAGATTATATAAAAACTCCAAAGATCCCAATTTGAATTGGAAATAGTCTAAAATTCTGAGGTATTTTGTTTTTAAGGGAAAAAACCCTCCATATCCCCTAGCTTTATCCACTGAAAAGGGCTAGAAACAATACCCATTAAGGTAGCATTATGCAAGCCAGACTGTGGCCTCTAAATATTATTTCCCATTAAAAAGAATCAGGGGTTCCCTGGTGGTGTAGTAGCTAGGCTTCAGCACTCTCAATGCTGCAGCCTGGGTTTGATTCCCAGCCAGGGAACCACCCGCTACAAAAAAAAAAAAAAAAAAAAAAAAAAAAAAAAAAAGAGGAATTAGGGCCTGGAACATTCTGTCATACTAAAAAGCAAGAAGCTATCAAAGATTGCTAGGATCATGTCTAATACAAAATATATATTGGAAATAAGCCAGACAGAAAAAACAAAGAACTGCATGATTTCACTCATATGCGGAATATAAAACTGAAAGCAAAGAAAAAAAGAAATGAACAAACAAATAACCCATGGACACAATCAATAGTTTAATGTTTATTTGGGGACGAGTGGGTT
>PVJL010003638.1:49849-132795 GCA_004026885.1 Lyroderma lyra
ATATATATATATATTGGAGAGGCTCCCACTGGCCAAGGACAATCTGAGCATCAATAAAGATAATAACTATAATGGATTTCAAAAATATACATTTAAATTCATGATTTATTAAGAATACTGTAAAAATACTCATTGATCATCTTTGGAGGATGCTTGGAAACTAATAAATAAAGAGCAAGAATTAACCATTTGTTCTTTTTCTATAAAAAATATTTATGAGGGAGACCCAAAAAACTCTGGAATTTATTTATAAAGAATTGTGTATTTATTCTCACATGTTTAAACTTCAGTCATCTCCAGAGTACTCTGTTTGATGCCATACAATTATTGAGATGCTTTTTCCACTGCTCAAAAGTTTTTGAATTTGTTTATTTTGATGACTTTTAGTGCTTCTGCTGTTTTTTGTTTCACCTCTTCCACATCAGCAAAACATTTCCCTTTGAGGGCTTTTTTCATCAGGGGAAACAAAAAAACGTCCCTCAGGATAACACTGGGTGGGTAGGGAGGGTGGGAAACGGGGATCATCATTTTCTGATCAAAACCTGCGGAACACCGTGTGGTATGGGCAGGTGCATTGTCATGCCGCATGCTGTTTGTGTAACTTGCCCATCATGAAATGGACAAACACATTGAAAGAGTCTCCCAAAATAATTCTGCATTCCCAAACGCAGCTTCTCACACCACCACCAGCTGGTACACTGATGCAGATGAGTTCCCAGAACACTCATTTATGAGGGGGGAGGCCTGTACTACAAGAAGCCTGTCTTCCAGAAGATAATTTTGGTTTTTGCTCCCTCCTAATATGTACAGATAGTGGAAAAATAATGTTGGAATAAGATTGCAAAAATAGATAGAAACCTGGTGAACGTTCTACAGGACAATAAAGCGGTAACTTCTGGGATTATATTTTCTCCTAGGTAGAAATAATTTGCATTTTTTTCAATTTTCTACAAGTTAACATCTAACTCTGAGAGTTGAATATTAATCAATAGTAAATACTAAGTCAAACAACATTAACCTTTCCTGCTATGTCAGATGACCCTTAGACAGGCCGCCTAGACCATGGTCTGACACTGAAAAGTGCCTATCTTTTGCCTTGGTGTCACTACCTTTCTAAGCTTTTTCTTAACTCAATTCATACATTTCTGATTTTGACATTTTTCTGGTAAAATCAGGTGGATTTTGCATTCACAAATAAGAAAGTGAGCATAACAAATAAAATGAAATAAAAAGATATAAAAAAATTAAACTCATCTTAAGAATATTCCCACTTAGGTTGATGTATTCTTGATAATATTTAATGGCATTGGGTCTTACCATGTGAAGCAAGAATTAGAGTATATGATATAGGATACTTTATCATTAGCAATTATGATGGGATGCTCTTGTCAAATTAGGGCTGTCACTACTGAGAGAAATGAAACTTGTCAAGTTGATGAACTTGCAATGAACTAGGAACATTAAGATTAAAAGCAGTAAAAGATGAGCATGCTCTTCACTCCCCTTACAGGTTAAGTATTACCTGTACCAACTCTGATTCTTCTGCCTGAAGAGGGTGATCCTCATCCAGTTGGGAAACTTCAGGACTCTGAGGGAGACAGGATGAGGTCACTCAGGGCAGGTTGCCTGGTCTACAGCATGGCCTCCACAAGCACCACATCTATATGGGATGACCTCTTTTACTGTTTATTGAGGGCTGAAATTAAGGTCCCACAGTATCTTCCAATCAGTCTCTCACCTTTGAGACAGTAACAAAACCACACAAGGCTGAGGAAGCTGTAACTGCATAGTTTTTAAAGGAGGCTTTTAACAAAGAACCTATAAAAACAAAAATAAACTCATCACAAGAGACCTTCAAATGCTACATAATTCTCCTTTTTCATATGGGGATGAAACCTATTTCTTACAAAGTATCAATTTTGCTCAAGAATCATATTCAAAACCTACCAACACCATCTGTTTTCTACAGTTGAATCATTACGATGTTTGGGAGTGGGGCATAGGCAGTAGCTACTCAGGAAATATGTTCAGGGACCTCCTATAACATGGTTTTCTTCCAAATCTTATGAACTGTATCCCTACAAGGGCCTGATTTTATAAACAAAATAAAATTTTACTATATCTTCTAGTAGTATGTATCAGTTTTAGATTTTGTGCCATTTTAAAAAAATATGGGTAATAAAACTATTTACTTAAATTTCATTGAGAAAAATTTTATGTTAGCTCTCCTGTCCCAAGTTCTTATATAAAAAAAACAACAAACATTCACCTTTCAGAGCATTTATAATGATGTGAACTTCAACCTCTGATAATTAGGGATGAATCTACTAATCAAGTGTAACATTCTGGTTTTTATCTTTTCAAGGGTATGTTTTAAGGACTGTTTACATGTCATATATCCTGGCTACAAAGAATAAAAGTTCATTACTACAGGTTATTATAGATCATTACTATAACAAATTCTATTTGTTGGACACACACACACACACACACACACACACACACACCTTTGGGGAAACATTGAAAGTTTCAGCTTAAATATCAAATTGCCAGTCCTATTTTTCACAATTTTCCATCTTGAAGCACTAGCTCACCCACTGTTCTCTGCCTAAATTCCTTTCTCACCTGAAGTACCTTCACAAATACGCTATGATAATTTAAATCCCATTTGTAATTGGGTACCAGCTTTAACCTAACTATCCCTCTTGAGCTTTCTGTGACCAATTTAGCCCACACTAATATCCCATTTTTTTTTATTACATAGCACTCATTATCTTTATTATACTGCTAAGCAATTATCATCACCTAAATAATGTAACTATTTCTTTTGTATGCCTTACCTCAATGAGACTGTAAGCTCCCTACAGCCAAGCACTGTGTCTTAAACATCTTCTTCTCTCCATGTCATCTATTAAGCTTGATCACTTCTTAATGGGTAGAAAAGAGGAGATCACTGAGGCTGGGCACAAGGGGAATGGTTCCTATGAATTAAGAGTGTTGAATGTGTGTGTGTGTGTGTGTACATAATTTTTTTTTCCAAATTTTCCTAAATGAAATTTTCTAATTGAAAAATATTCAGTTTATTATCCCATAAATAAATGAAATTTTCTGGAAACAATACAAATTTAACATCAAAAGTAAATTTCCCAGACTGCCTGTCATATCTAAAGATAGCCCAGATATTTTTTGAAAGATCATATGTCTTTAAATTTGGTTCAGTATGTATAGTGAATCTTCCTATAAATTAGAGGCTTTACTCACAAATAAATAATTTGATTCAGTTACCAAAAGGGGTGTATATAAGGGAGAGAAATCCTAAGACTTCAGGAAAAGACATGTCCTCAAACCAAGCCAGCAGGTCAGAAATAAAGGAAACCCCGACATACCAGAGGTCCGACCGAAGAAACCACAGCAGCCATGATCTCTTCCTGTTTGTTCTCCTCTGTAGAAGAAGTAGAGTCCTACAAAGACATATCTGAGAAAGAGAAATAGCCATGAAAATCAATCCTGCCTTGGCAAACTCAGACTCACCAAGTGGGAACCCTAACATACACGAGAGCATGACTTCCCTAAAGAAAACAAGAGGAACCCCCAAGATCAGTGAGAAAAAAAAGTTTCATTGTCCTTGGAGATTGTGAAATTTTTAATACTACTAAATGTAGTCACAGCTAGCAGGCTAGACATTGTACAGGGAGTTTTTAAATATTTTCTCATTTGATCTTCACGTCAACCCATTGGGAATTATTTATTACTATATATAGATGAGGAAACTGAGGATTAGAGAAATTAATCTACTTATCTAAGGCCATGATTGACTTCAAATCAGTCTAATTCCTATGTCCACACCTTTTCACTAAATTAACTCAAGTGATGTTGTGAAAGTTGACATGAGTGGAGCTATTTTAAAATGAAGCCAGAGAAGCCATTCCAGAGGAACTGCCTTGCACATCACCTTCCTTGAACCTTTGGAATGTTTTAACTGGGCAAAACAACCTTTCAACCGGGCCATATCAACATCGTCTTATAAACAATTGTTTGTAAAACCAACAGGGAAAGCAGACACTCTGAACACAAGGACTGATGATCACAGACTCCCTTTCTGAAGACAAAATCACTAATCAGCCATGTATCGGTAAAGAGTAACTCAGCTTGTCACCAGCAGTGGCATGGACCCTTAACTAGGGACTTTGTTATGTTTAAACATGATGAATCTGCTCCTGCCCTGAACGGGAGCCTTGCTTCCCTAAGATTTAGTACTGAGTTTTTGCTCAATAAACATAGCAGAATTTAATTTAGTCTTACATTTTTGTATCAATCAGAAGCTCATCTGAAATCACCCCTGCAGTTATTAACTGAAAAACAAGAATTATAATACATAAAGCAAGGCTATTATAAACCCAAAGAACATTAGAGATACGTAATCTAAATAAATGAGTGTACTGACACTTAACTTTAGTGAAAGTTATTTTCAAGCACTCATAGAGCGTTTGCTAAAATTAATCATATGCCACAGACCACTGACCAAAATATTAATCAAAAAGAAGAAATTGAATACTTGACTTTCCTCTAATCATGATGCAGTAGAATTACAAATGTAATGTTTTGCCAAGAGGATTCTAGAGCCCAGGCAAAGCTGTGGCCCTGAATTAGTTCCCTCAGCTGACTTTCAGCTTCACATTTGGTATTTCCGTAATGATTCTTCATCTTACAGTGAGGAAACAATACTTGCATGAAGTTGAAACAAAATTTAAAACAATAATTGAAGCTGTTGTAACAAATTAATAATGACTACATATCAACACCAGTGGATCTTAACTTTTGGGGAATCCATTTGAGAATCTGACCTTGCCCACAGAATAATGCACATGCATATATGATGTTGCATATTATTTCACGGAGTCTGAAGTCTAACCTCTCCCAAATCCATACACTGATCCCCCAAGTTAAGAAGCCCAGTTTTACAAGGTTGGAAAGAAAAAACTGGCTACAAGAAATAATGAACAAAAACTATTTTTTCCAAAACAGAAAAGCAGACCTGCAAAGAAAGGACTTAGGCATTTTCAATTCCAAGGAAGTATAGTAATGTTTCTCTGCATCTTTAAAATTTATTAAGAATGATCTAAGTCATAATTTCTTTTTGAATTTTTAAAGGTTAATAAATTCCTCCCTGCCAATATGACATGTAGATAATGGTAGTCAAATATGTTTAACAACCGAACTGTGCAATAAACATCTTAATTTTACAATCAGAATAAGCAATGCTACTTAAAATTTAACATATTCAATTTGATGTCAATTGTATGAAATAATGCACAGAGAAAAAGACTGCAAGTGAGTAAGCCAAAACTGCTGAGACCTCTGAGACCTAGGCCTATGATGTTTACCCTTTTTCTACTTTTCTACAGTTTCCAAATAGACAAGAGGTATCTATCTATCTATCCATCTATCCATCTGTCTGTCTATCTACAAACACACACAGTAGTTTCCTATTGAAATAAAATTCCAGAGTGGCTGTCCACACTCCCCCAGCTTCTAATGTTGGTTTGGCTACTGTGGAAATGTGATTATAGGCAAGCCATTGAAGCACAATGAATCAGTTATTAGCAAATGAGGCTAACCACATTATATGTTTCTCCTTTAACCTTTGACATTATGCAGACGATATCAAGTCATTATTTCCCCAGTCACAATTTCTCAGACATTTTTTTCTGGACGTTGTGACTTCTTCCAAACACTGCCTTCCCAAGCACTGCAGAAGTATCAAAGACTTAAGGAGAAACTTCACTTGCTGTGGTTCCTAAACCATGCTCTTGCTGAGAACTTCAGCCCCTTGGACCAAAGCATTTCCCAACCAAAGCAAGGATACCATTGTCATGCAAGGGAGAGATGAATGATTTAAAAGTGATGATCTGAAATGGAGGTAAAAAGAGCTGGCAAGGAAAAGCTGCCTGGGTTACCCACAAACACAGGAGAACGGTCACCTGTCAGGTCACCAGCTGGGAAAATCAGTTCCATCCCTGCCGCTGCAGAAGCCAGGACGGAGACTGTCCCTTCTGCAGCCTCGCTCTCTTTCCCTCACTGCCCTTCTCTGCCAACTCGGGGGTTCCCCTCCTTCCTCCATCAAAAGCACGGGACTGGGGAGAGGGGCAAGGTCCGGTAGAGTGCCCAGCCCACAGGGCCCGCGCCTGACGTTCCCGCGGAAGGCACCAGCCGCCCTCAGAGGGAGGCCGGAGGGAGACAAAATCTAAAACAAGGTAGGCGGCGGAGCCTCAATCGTCTCTCGGGGTTGGTGGATCCGCTCAGGAAGCTAGATCTGGAGGGAACGGCCACGCCCCGGACGCCGCGGGGAGTCAAGCGCCAAGGGAGGGGCGGTGGGAAACTAAGACCTGGCGCCTGGGCCCAGTACCTGGCGGCCGAAAGGATAACTGAGGGCACTTGCAGATCAGGGCAGGAACGCTTCCAGCAATGGCGCCGGCTGGGCGGGGCCGACAGCAAGTACACCTGTGCGTCTGCGCAGCCGGGGCGTCGGAACTACAGTACCCAGAACCCTCAGCGCGCCGGAACTACAGTGCCCAGAGTCATCAGCATCGGAGCTTTCTCTTTTCCTTCTTTGTCTGCGTGGATAGGAGAATTGTCAAGTTGGGTGACCTGAAAATTCAAAGGGAATAAACTTGTAACGAAACTGAGGCCACATGCACTAGTACTAGGCCCTAGCGTCACAAAGAATGACACAACCTTTGCCTCGGAACGTGTCCCTGTGACTAAAGAAATACACTAGCAATCTAGTGACTTTTTTCTTTATAATATCATGCATTTAGCATCAGATTTTCTAAAGTGTATCAATATGTTGGAAATATCGCTATTACAAATGTCTTTTCAATGTGGTCTTATAATGTGTTCTTTTAAATATTGTATATATATTACATCTTTGTTTTATGGTAATAATAAAAATGTAGCCATCATCTTTGGTACAAAATAGAAAAATTTCATAGAAATGAGAATAAATGCACAATTATTTTTCTTTATTTCTTTTTTTTTTTTTGCTGGTTGTGTTTCTGCTACCTCAACTCCTAAATTGCTGATTCGATTCTGTTTAATCTACTGAGTCCCACAATTATTTTTCTTTAGAAAATATCCATCAGTGAAATGTTATGTATTAATACATATTTAACATTTTAGTTTAATTTTTTTACCTTATGATACTTTAATAGACTTACCATTTAATCTTTTATCCAAATTTTCTAATTCTAAATCAGTGTATTATATGGATGAAATAAAATGTGAATTTAAAAAAAATCAAGGTAACAAACTGTTAAATAAAATACATTTATTGTTAAAAATATATACTTGCTTCCTAGGCAAATACACATTTGTACCTCAGTTTTGTGACAAAACATGGTGGTAAAGAGACACTACACTACGGCCCACTCAGTTATGTCACCCCAGGTAAGCCTCACAGCTTTGTTTCCAAACTGAGTCCACCTTCCCCTTCCCAGAGGAAAAAAAACCTACTCCTTTGCAATGATTCAGGCCTATAGGTATGTAGGAAGCAGCAAGTTTCACTCCTGTGGAGATGAGCCTGAGATACTGGGTAGTAGGACATAAACCAGAAAGAAAAGGCTCCAGTTGACAGATGCCCATGGCTGTGGAGACAGACAGAGCTGGAGGAAGGCCACAACAGGTAATTGCCAGACGCAGGGCTCAGCCAAGAGTGCTTCCTCCCAGATATAAAGGCAGCATTGCCTAAGAGTATAGAACAAGTTTTGATCAAAATGGGGCACAAACGTGTCTGCTGGAGTTTTGGAAACATTCTATTTTGTGCCCTGAGTGGAGTTTTCACGAGTGTTTGTTTTTAAAATAGTCAACACATTCTACACATTTTACAGAAAATTTTCCATTAAAAGTATTTTAAAAAATCGAGGGGGTTCCCTGGTGGTGTAATGGCTAGGCTTCAGCGCTCTCAATGCTGCGGCCTGGGTTCGATTCCCAGTCAGGGAACTACCCCCCCCCCCCCCCCCCCGCCCCGCCCCGCCCCCCAAAAAAGTATTAAAAAAAATTGGACTATACTGAGATGCAAATATGTCATTTACATAAACATTTGCTTTTTGTCTCTAGAACTAAGTTGCATTTTGAGTTATTAGCTCCTAGGTTCCTCTTGCTTACTTATGACACACAATAGTCATTATTATACTACTGAAAACATTATCACGGAATACAAAAAAAAATACCAACCAATGAGTTTGGATGGAACTGAGTTGTAATTACAAAGTAATCAAAGCAGTAGAGGACAAAAGAAAGACCCTAAAGGAATACTGAAGTGCTAGAGGTTTACATGCAACTGAGACACACCCATATAACCTAATTAACTATTTGTAATACACCCATAACCTGTTAACTATTCAGTTAATTAACCTAAGTAACTGTGAAACTGGCTCTAAGCAGGAAAATATGATATAGTTGGAATACTGAAAATTGTGTATATCTAATATATGGAAAGCTATATAAGAGATATAAGAACTAAATATATGAAAAGACATCGTATGTTCCTAAATAAAAAGGCTAAATATGTAGATGTTAAGAGAAAAAAACAAATTACAATAAAAAGGCAAGTAGCCTATGAGAAAATATTTGTAGTAACTGTTATGTGGTTAATATCTTTATTATAAACATTTAAACAAGGTAAGTGTTAATATTTGAATATACAAATGGGCAATGATAGGAACAAAACAGAACTGAAGTCTATGGAGAGGAAATTAGACAAAGTCACCGGAATAATGTGGAGGGGGCAAGACATGGCCTGATTGCTGAATGTTCATGAAGAGCATTTAGAAGAGAAGAAATCTGTAACTACTTTTCCCCCCTCTACCTTTTCTATAATCTGCACACAATATGTAAAATAACAATAAAAACTGACATTTGTATAGTTTTTTGCTAAGTATTTATTTGAATTTTTGCTTTTGTGTTTCCAATACCAGCCCTGATCTTTGGTCACCCATGTAACATGTCATTATATCGTTGGGGATCCATGCCTTTTAGATCTTCTTTAGGGTTCTGGGATATAGCAAAAACCAACCAACATATGAGGGGGTACCCCCAAAAACACAGAATTTATTCTTACATGGTTAAACTTCAGTCACCCTCAAAGTACTCTCTGTTTGATGCAATCCACCTATTAAGACTTTTTCCACTGCTCAAAAGTTTTAGAACTCTTTGAATTTTGATGGCTTTTAGTGCTTCTGCTGTTTTTTTTTGTTTTTGTTTTGTTTGTCATTTCACTTCTTCCATGTTGGCAAAACATTTCCCTTTGAGGACTTTTTTTAATTCAAGGAAACAAAAAAAGTCACTCAGGGCAAGATTGGGTGAATAGGGAGGGTGGAACATGGGATCATGCCATTTTTTAATCAAAAACTGCTGAACACTCAGCGCAGTGTGGGCAGGTACCTTGTCATGCTACATGTTGTTTGTGTACATCACCCATCATGAAATGGGCCAATGTGTTGAGAGTCTCTCAAAAAAATTCACTGAGAATGAATGCAGCCCCTCAAAACACCAGCTGGTACAGTGATGCAGATGGGTTCCTTTAACACTTACTTAGAGAGGGAAGCCTGTATGTACTATAAGGGGCCCGCCCAGAAGATAATTCTAGATTTTTGGTTTTTTGGGGGGGTCCTTTCATATAGAAGGAACAAGAACAACAAAAATGTGGGTAAATATGAAGGCCAGAGAAATGGCAACTTCTTCAGAGGGAAGCTGCTTATCCTTAAGTGAGTCACTTTTCCACATCTGACAGAAAGGTATGTCCTTGTGTTGCAGTTACTTCAGGTTTTCTTGACTGAAACCCTACATATAATAACACATCGAACCTACCAACACTTCAGGCCTTGAACATCTCAGGGGCTTTTTCTCAAAGTGACAAAGCATAGTTTACAGAAAGCAGAATAGTGTGAAGAAAGAAAATCTCCCTAATACTATGATTATATAAAACCAAGGATTCAGTCAATGAATGCCAATGATAAGAAAAGGGGGGACTTGATGAAAAACTACAGTTAAGATTTTGACCCATTCAACTTCAGGGTAACTTCCAAGGAAGTAGAAAATGAAATTCTACATAGCAGAAGATAACAAGTATCTAAATCTATGACCAGCATAATTCATGTGAACGTAACTTAGGACCTGCTGTAAATACATTCTATTTATCAACATCAAATTAGACAGCAGCCTCTGAGGGGACAAGGGGAATACAAAGCATATTTCAACTCTTAGCTTTTAAGTTTTATAGCTAATATAAATGAAATGACATTCTCTGGAGAAGTGACACTATCTGTACATCTGGATCTCTACTTTGGTTCAAAGAAGAACAAATTTGTGTCTTCCTGGTAATAAGGATCTGAGCTTAACCTACCAAATAAGAACTTCCTTCCAAAGCGAGAACAGGGCTTTGATGTGACACAGAGAGGGAGAAACTGGATTTCACAATGATTATATTGCTATTGACTCCCAAAGATTTTTTAAATTTCCACAAAAGGGTATAGGGGAGGAGTTAGGGATCAAAATCTGAAATCTCTGGCAGGAAGCTTTCATAATTATCAAAACAATGGATATAAGGAACATTTTGTTTATGGCTCAAAAACATGTACTATGCAAGTAAAATTAGATGCATATGAAATTGGTCCTCAAGCAGCATTTAAGGGTCTTTCACCTAAACACTCAGGTATTTAACACAGTGATAAAACCAATTTGCATTCCTTCACATTTAGTAATTTTTCAAGGTTGCTCTTCAGTGTGAATTCTCTGATGTCTGATGAGGGATGAACTGCACTTAAAGCTTTTCCCACATTCATTACATCTATAAGGTTTCTCTCCGGTATGAGTTCTCTGGTGTTGAATAAGAGCTGATGAATGAATAAAAGCTTTTCCACATTCATTACATTTGTACGGTTTCTTTCCAATATGAATTCTTTGATGCTTAGCAAAATTTGAGCTCCGGCTGAAGGTTTTCCCACATTCATTACACTCATAGGGTTTCTCTCCAGTATGAATTCTTTGATGCTGGACAAGATGTGTGCTCTGACTAAATGTTTTTCCACATTCACTACATTCATATGGCTTTTCTCCAGTATGAACTCTCTGATGTTTAGTAAGGGATGAGCAATGGCTAAAGGCTTTCCCACATTCCTGACACTTATAGGGCTTCTCTCCAGTGTGAGTTCTTTGATGTTTAATGAGTGCTGATGAATGAATGAAAGCTTTATCACACTCATTACATTCATAAGGCTTCACTCCAGTATGAATCAACTGATGCTGCACAAGATGTGTACTTCGATTAAATCCTTTCCCACATTCATTGCATTCATAAGGTCTCTCCCCAATGTGAATTCTCTGATGTATTGCAAGGGATGAGCTTTCTGTGAAGGTTTTCTTGCATTCACTGCACTCAAAGAGAATTCTAGTATGAGTTCTCTGATGTTTAGTTAAATTAGCTCTATGGCTAAAAGATTTCCCACATTCACTGCAGCTATAGGGTTTCTCTCCAGTATGAACTCTCTGATGTCGAATAAGCACTGAATGGTAAGTGAAGAGCTCACCACAATCATTACATTTATGAGGTTTTTTCTCTTTATAGGTCCTCTGCTTTTTCCTTAAGTTTGATTTCTGTTTCAATCTTTTTTCAAGTGTATGAAAGGCATAGGATCCTTTGGGAACTCTGTCTTGAGTGAGAAGGGCAGACTTTTGACCAAAGTTTTTCCAAATTACATCATGCTCACGAGTTCTTTCTTCGGGGAGTGAATTCATGTAAGTGAACATTTCTCTCAAGTGTCGCTCCTGATTTCCTTGCTGATTCTCTAGCCAATTTTCACATTCAAGAGTTGATTCCAAGTTGGTGTCACAGACACTATTCCCTGTCAGTCTGTCTATTATTGCAACATTACATGATTCTTCTTTGGAAAAATCTTGCATTGAAGTGGAATCTTTGCTCTCGGGTCCACTCTCCAAGTCTGAAAAAAATTGGAAATGCAAATTTCCTTTGTTTTCTGTGCTCAACAAAAAGGCAGTTGTATAACAGGTAGGAGTTAATGAAGGTGAAAAGCATGCCTTCAATGAGTAAGTGGATTTGATTCTTATGAGATGATTTTCAAAGAGAGGCAAATGGAAGGGAATGCAGAGTGTATTCTATCTAGGAGAGCCAATGGGGGAAGATGGCAAGTAATAAAGGAGAAGGAGCATGGCAGATGAAGCAATCTATCACTGGGTGAGCAGGAAATGAGCACACTAAATCTTCTTATAGAAGATCTACTGCTATAATAAATATCCAGGCAGTTAATACCATAGTATTGAGGAAAGTTATAACTTCTAAGATTTCAGTCAACCAATCCAACTCAGATCCAAATATGCATTCCACTTCCGGTTTAATCTTCCCTAACCATGCTTTTATAATATGACCCTGATCAAAAACTTCCTACAATCTCCTAAAGATATAATGGCAAATATATGAAATTATATATGCACAAGATTGTTTATTATAATACCAACTGAGGTAGCAAAAAAAGGGTAACATCTCAAATATTCCACTATAGAGAACTGATTAAGTAAACTATGGAGTATACACACAATGGAGTACTATGCAATGTCTAAAAAAATGAGAAAGATCTCTACATATTTCTATAAAGTGATCTTTAGGATATATTAAATAAATTAAAAAAAAACAAACAAACCCCAAGCATATGCAAATGAACATGTATAGTTTGCTACTTTTTGTATAAAGAAAAAAAGGAGAGATACTAATGTATAGAAATACTTTGTTCTATTTTATAAAACCAAGGGTTTTATAAATGAAATACTAATAAAAATAGTTACCTACAGGGAAAGTATCAGAACAGAGGAAGGCAGAGATGGAAGCAGCCTTCTCTAAATATATCTAATATAAATGTTAAAATTTTGATATCCAGTATAAAATTATAAAGCAAAAATAATTTAAAAGGTGTGGTTTAAAGGAATAAACAGATCAATAAAACAGAAGAGCAAGTTCAGAAATAAAGTCAAGTATATATAGGAATTAAGGACAATATAAAGGTGGTATTTTAGTCAGTAAACTACAGATAATTTGTTTTTCCAATAAATGGTGGTAGGGCTGATTAAACATTTAGAAAAAAATCAAGTTAGATCAGTCCCTCATTCCATATAGCCAAAGGAATTCTATTCATTCATCTAACTACTCTTCTACCCATTTATTCAACAATTATCTATTGAATATCTACCATACACCAAGCTCTGTTCTAGGCACTAGGGAAAAACACATGTTTTCCTTATGCACATGAGGGGAGAGAGAATTGAGTCTAACATTCACAAATACATATAAAATTGTACCTGTAGTAATCATTAAGAAATAAAAGGCAAATGATGCTATGAAAGAATATTAGAAAGGGAAACTAGGGAGATGAGATGAAGCTTCCGTCAGGAAGTAAATCACTGAGTTGAAATAAAACTGGAGTTGGGATTCGAATGAGAGTTCCAGGTAAGAGCAAAAGCACGAGGTAAGTATTCCAGGTAGGGGAAAGGATATGTATAAAAGTCTTCCCGAGAGAGGGACATTAAAAAAAGCACAGTGGTTTAGGGCAGGAACTCTGGAATCAGAAGGCATGAATTTAATCCCAGCTTTGCCACTTGCTAGCTGTGTGGCCAGGGGCAAGTTATTTAACTTTTCTACTTTAGTTACCTTTGAGAGGAGACAATAACAGTATCTACTTCATAAGGAATAATAACACCTACTTCAAGCATTAAATGAGATAAAGCACTTAAAACTCTGACATAGCATAAGTGGTATATAAGTATTTGTTAAATACATAAAATATAAATTGATACAAGGTCAGTATAGGTAGGTAGAGGTAGAGATCTCCAAGTGTGGTCCATGGACTCCTGGGAGTCTATAAATTCAAAACTATTTTCAAAAGAATGCTTAGATGTTATCTGACTCTTTCATTGTCTTGACATTTGCACTGATGTTGCAAAGGTAATGGTGGTAAAACTGTTTATGACTTAGCATGAATCAGCACAGTGATACCAAACTCACTAGTTATACTGTGTTCTTCGCCACTATATGATCTCGGTTAAAAAAAAAAAAAAGCAAAAACAACCGCCCTCCCCAAACCCAAAAAGCCTGTTACACTTAAAAATGTCTGAATAAACAGGAAACATTAATTTTATGCAATTTCAAACCTTGAATACATGTGTTTTTCATATTCTGGATTGATGAAACAGAAAATATTCATAAAGTAATTCTGGTCATATCACACTTATAAGATTGTTTGAGGTATAACTGAACTAGCCACTTTTTCATGGACATTTTTTTTTGAAAGAATGACTGACAGATAAATTATGTTATCTATGTTGGGCATTTGGCAGATATTTTCTTTAAAAATGAGCAAAGTGAGACTGTCACTTCAAGAAAAACAACTGATTGTATTGGTTAAAATTTGAGCTTCTAGGCAGAAATTAGAATTTTAGAAAACTTTTATCTAACATAGCCTGAAAGCTTTCTATTACTTAAAGACTCTTTCAACAAGGTCAGTGGTAGTATTAAAAACTGTCATTTAAAAATACTGTAATGTATCTATATTTGGAAGATTTGTATAATTTTGTGAACCATTATTTCCCAAAAGATCAACAAATTTTAAAGTAAGAGTATTAGAAACTCATAGATATGGTTTCAGAGGCCACATTGTTAACTGATCTTTAAGAAATCACCGCTTGCCCAGTTTTGGGGTAGTGTCAGAATAGCCACAAGTATCTGGAGAGGC
Source organism: Lyroderma lyra (assembly GCA_004026885.1). Lineage (NCBI taxonomy): Eukaryota > Metazoa > Chordata > Mammalia > Chiroptera > Megadermatidae > Lyroderma > Lyroderma lyra. Next base: position 64,645 of record PVJL010003638.1, read on the forward strand.
TATAAAGTACTCCTCTCTCTTTTCTAACTACATATTGGTGTGAGTGTGGATTTTCTTCATACAGGTCAACCATAATAATACATCACAATAAACTGCATTCAGCGTGAGAATATAGCTGTTATCTATTAAACCATAACATTAAAGAGATCTGTAAAAATGTACAATGCCATTCTTCTCAAGAACATTTCTTTTACGCAGAAGATAGTTGTTTTTATAAAAATTATATTGTTGGTATTAACATGTCATGGGTTTATAATTATTATTCTAAAATGAATTTCTAATAGCTAAAAATCTTTCTCAGTTTTGATTTCTAATAAAGGAAGTACTGGTAGTCGTAACTCACATAAACAAAGCTCTTTAGGGTCCTTGATAATTTCGGGAGTAAAATTAGGTACTATGATGCCAAAACATTTAAGAACTGCTAGGGCAGAGTACAAAATGGAGACAGGGTAGGTATGAGATAAGGTTGGAATAGTAAGTAAAAGACAGATTGTGCAAGACATAGAAGGTGTCAAAAATTATGGTTGTTACCCTAAGGGCAATGGGATTGAAGCAAAAAGGTGATACCATCAGATTTGTATTTTGAAAACATCACTGTCACAATGATAAAAGAATGGAGTACATGTAGGGGGCAAAGGTGGAATCAGGGAGATTATCACTGTCATCCAGGCAAACAGAAGGGAGATGGAAGTATGTTAACAATGAAGATATATTTAGCATATAATTAAATAGACACAAGGAAGAACTGGATGAAGGAAGAGAGGGGGAAGGGTAAAGACTGTTTATAGATTTATGGCTGTACAATTTGATAAGACAGTGACTGTCATTAAGAAAAGGATCCTGGTGGAGGGGTGGAGAATTTGGGCATATATCAGGCATCAGTATTAAATATGTTGTGTTGAGGTGTCTTTAATATATGCAAATGGAGACATCAAATAGTTACACAAACATTCAGAACAGGAGCCCCAAGGAGCAGCCTAGGATGGAAACACAAATTTGGGATTCATTTCGTAAGATGATAATTTGGTTATGGGAATGGATAAGACTTTTGAAAAAGAACATAGAGGCTGCAAAGAGGCGAGCAGTTGAACAAATCTGACCCTCAGACATTATTTGTTTGGTCCATATTATTAATTATACAAAATTTTGAGACTAATTGCCCATAGTTAAAAATAGGGAGATTTCACATAAAAATTCAAATACTGGATTTCTCTTAAAAAAACAAAAACAACAAAAGACTAGAAGCATACTGAATGACAACCAATTAGAGCAGAGGTTGGCACCTTCAGCCTGCTGTCTATTTCTCTAAAACTTTTATTGGAACACAACCATCCCATTCATTTATGAATGGTCCGTAGCTGCTTTCACACTACCATGGAGGACTGAGGAGTTGCAACAGTTATCACATGTCCCAAGAAGCCTAAATTACTTACTATCAAGGCTTTTACATGAAATGTTTGTTAGCCCTTGAACTGAAGCTAATGGAACAATGACTACCCCTTTCGGTGAGGCATGTGCTCTTCCAGTTTGCTTGCCTCACTCAGTTATGTTCCCTCCTGGCCCATGGAAGCACTCAGGTTTATGATTCCAGGTATATGGAGGGAAGGAGATTCAAACCAAATCTTGAGCAATTCCAACATTTAATTGTTCAGAAAAGAAAGCTAAGAACATACAATCAGAGAACTGAGAGGCAATTTCAAATGGAGTAAGGATTTAAAGGAAATTATTACAAGACACATAAGGTATACTAGAAAAGAACACAAGCAAATACTCCTGTTATCGTGGAGTGAGAAAGGACTTTGTAAGCACTAATCAAAACACAGAAAACAAAGGATGTAATACATTAAATTTGTACGTTAAAAAGCACAGCAAAACTGAAAGGCAAAATCTAGAAAAAATACCTGTAACATTAAATACCTCATATATGAAGAGTTCCTATAAATCACTAAGAATATGGCAGTATTTCCTCCTCCCCGACACACATACAAAAAGGAGAAAAGTGGTAAATAGGCAAGTCACAAAAACAAAACCAAGGGGAAATGGAGAGATTTTTTAACTGTCTCAATATTTTAAAAGAACAAGAAGATTAAAAAAGAAAAAGAATATTAAGAGAAGATTTTCTTTATGATACACATACTATAAAGCAGCAGTTCTCAACCTGTGGGTCATGATCCCTTTGGGGGTCGAATGACCCTTTCACAGGGGTTGCCTAAGACCATCGGAAAACACATATCAGATATTTACATTACGATTCATAACAGTAGCAAAGTGACAGTTATGAAGTAGCAACGCAAATAATTTTATGGGGGTCACCACCACATGAGGAACTATATTAAAGGGTCGCGGCATTAGGAAGGTTGAGAACCACTGCTATAAAGTATAGTAATAAAAAAAGTATGTTATTGGAACACAGATAAACAAGTAAACCAGAGAGTCTAAAAACAGACCCAAGTATACAGCATATATTGGACCACGGTTTATCACAGAGTTAGGATTACAAATCAGTGACAAGAGGTAAGAGTTTTTCAATAAATGATGCTGGACTATTGGTTTTAAGCATGGAAATAGATAAAATTTGTTCCCTATTTCACACCATGCACAAAAACAAACAAACAAACAAACAAACAAACAAAAACCTACATGTAAAACAAAACTTAAACATTTTGGAATAAAGTACAAATTATCTTCCTGACGTTGGAATAAAGATTATTTACAGAAAATACAAATTAAAAAATTTGGTAAATCTAGTAACATTAAAAATTTTAAATTCTGTATGCATAAGTACCATAAAATAAAGCAAGCCAGAGATTAAAGAACCAAATTTTTTTCTCACTGATTTATAATGGTACTTCTGTCATATATTAGTATCTAAGATATATAAAGAGCTCCAGCAAATGAAAAAAAAAAAACATGAATGACCCAATTTTTAAAAATGGGCAATGGATAACAACAGATAAATTACAAAAGTGGAAACCTAAACAGCTAATACCCATATGAAATACTCAACCTCATTCATAACCAGAGAAATGTAAGTTAAAAAACATGAAATATCATTTCATACCCATCAGATTGACAAAAATTACTAAATCTGATAGTATCAACTGTTGGCCAGGATAGGGGTGGTACCTAGGCAATTCCAAAAAGAGCTAAACATGTGATACTTTAAGACCCAGTCATTCTTACTTTGGTTACCTACCCTCAATCAACTCTCTAGACAAACATAAGGAGTCAATAAAAGGGTGATTACTACAATTCTCTTATTTAACAGCAAAGAAGTAAAATTAAACTGTTCAGTTTATTCACACAATGGACTTACTCTATAGTAGTTAAAATGAATAAACACAATTCATCTGTATTAACATAGATTAATATCAAAATACAATGTGAAGTACAGAAAAAATCAGATTACAAAAGTATACTATTATACTTATATATACACATTGTTTTTATATATATATGTAACATGTGTGCATATATACAAAAACATACACAAACATTAGGATGTTTCACACCAATTGCACCAACTGGTTATGTCTAGGGAGAAAAAGAATGAAAGGACTTTAACTAAAGTTATATATATATTTTTATTTCTTAAAAAGTAAAATACCTATAAGAATGGCTAAAATTAAACAGACAGACAATATTAGGTATTGGTAAGGATGCAGAATGACTAGAACTCACACACCCTGGTACTGGAATTGTAACTGGGACAATGATTTTGGAAATCTGTTTGGCAATAGCCACCAAAAGTGAACAGGGACCTAAGCTATGACCCAACAATTCTACTTAATATATATATCCAACACAAATGCATATAAGAGAACGTATACAGCAGTATTACTGATGAGGTCAAACAATTAATTTTGTGAACTCATCGTAAAAAAAGTGCTACATACCTCATTGCTGAGTATCACTATGATCACCTTCGAAGTCCTTGCCTTGGGAAGCCAATGTAAACACATGGTGGCAAGTTTGTGAACTTAATTGTCAGATTTTGGGTACGACGACAGCTCTGATGGCCATTCCAGAGAAAGAGTTCCAAAACTGCTTTGAAAGGTGGGCTAGGCGCTGGTGTTGGTGCATAACTTCCCAAGGGGAGTACTTCAAAGGTGACCGCAGTGATATTCAGCAATGAGGTATGTAGCACTTTTTCTAGGATGAGTTCGCAAAATTAATTGTCTGATCACATATATAGCTAAAAGCTGGAAACTACCAAAATGCCCATCTCGGGAGACTGGATGAACTTGTATAATGACATAATGAAAGACCATACAACAACAGAATCAATGAACTACAACTACAGGCAACAACATGGCTGTATCTCACAGTAAACTTCAGAGAAGGAAGCCAAACACAAGAGTACTTATGCTATGATTCTGTTTACTATAAAGTTCAACAACAGTAAGAACTAACCTGTGATATTAGAAGTCAGGATAAGGTTACCTTGGAAGGAGTGAGGTGACTTAAAAGAGGGCACAAGGTTGCTTCTAGGGTGCTGTAAGGTTGTTTCTTGATGTGGGAGCTAGTTACATGAATGTGTTCAATTTATGGAAAGTCACTGACCCGTAGTTATATTTTTATTTACTTTAAATTGAAAAGAAAACAAAGAAAAAGCAGCAAATGAAGCAAAGCATTGGCACGTGCTTAATCTTGGTGGTGGATACATATGTGTTATTTTCTCGACTTCTGTATGTATGTAAATTGCTTGAGAATTTAAAACAGCTTAAAAATAGAATCATGCAGGTACTTCTAATAGTCTTTCTTAAGCACTGAAAGGTGCCACCTCTTCACCATGCTGCAGGGCTATTATTTCTAAAGACTCCTACCTGTCTGACTCACCTGAGCAGCTGCTTTTGGGGACTTTCCTCTCAAGCATCAATGGTTCCCTTCCATTCTCCAAATTATAGTTCTCAGGCTTAGAAACTGGAAGCCCTGCTTGTTAAAAAAAAAAAAAAAAAAAAGAAAAAAAAGAAATGGGACTTAGCTATTTATGATGGGCTCAAAGTTCTATCCTAAAGCATGGTGCCAACCCCAAGCTACAAAGAGGACAGGATATTACAGGAAAATCTGGCATGAAAGAAGATGGACTGCTACAGGAAGCTTAAAATATATGTAGCAAGAATCTGGGCCTGGTCAGGTGTTTACATGCACTTGAAAAGAAACACAAATGTTTTTGCCTGTCCAAAAAGAAGACAACTTCTCTTTCGTTAGTGAGGAATTTTCCAGGGAGACACCACAAATCAATCCTTAGCTCAGTGAGCTTAATCAGATCAAATAACACTCCGACCTTTCCTACCACACACCCACATGTGAACAGAGTAACTCTTTTGCAGAGAGATCAGTAAATACCCTAAATTAACTGTGCAGGGCTTGGGCAAACATATGCTGTAATAATCATATTCACTTGATGATATTTCTAAATCATGGTGTGGGGCAGTACAGTGGAAATACAAAGCAAGTCTTACTGCTGCTGGGAGAGATGGCAATTTAGTTCTGTCAAAAGACTGTGACATAATAAGGAAACAGGCAGGAATTAGAGAGAAGGAGCACCAGAATCTATATATACATACCATTCGATTTTTTGAGTCCTGAACTGTACATAATGAAAAGTACGGCGTTAAGCTACCAAGTAGAACGTAACAGCTGGGGGGATAAAATGCTCAAGACAGATTTTAGGAACTATAGCTTTCTAGAGGGTTTGTACTTCATCCCATACAATGTGGACAAGCTGTTACAATGTGGGCTTTTAGTTGAAAACCCATAAGGACACAAACTTCAAAGAAGAGAAATACCTTAAAAGCAATTTCCCCTCCCTAAGAATGGGCGCTGCACCTTACATGTAAGGGGAAAACTGGAATGGAACCATCTGGAAAACAATAAGGCAGGATCAAGGTGATCAATTGCTACTCAACTCCAGAAGGTAGTCAGAATAGAGTTCATCTCTCTTTAGAAAACAGATAAATTAATTTACCTTACAATAAAGATTTAAAAACAAAATCCCTTAAAAAAAGAAGTTTCCTCGCCTCTTTATGCTAATGTGAATTAGGTTTCTGCCATTTGAATCCAAAGAATCTTGATACAAAACAAGCAGAGTCAGTTCACCAAGAACCTAGAACACAAACGTTTTCTCTAGGCCCAAAGGGATTAATACTTTATGGCTCCTTCACGGCAAAGTGAAGGCTTTGTTGAGCTACTTCACTTTCAATAAAGTAATGCTGTCCCCATAAGCAGATTTCATAGTCACAAGGATGAGAACCGTCCTTACAAAGCGAGACCAGGTTCCTATAGTTCTTAAGCATCACGTCCCTTTGGGCAGGATCCAGCTTCCCCCACTCCTCAGGGGTGAAGTCCATGGCCACATCCTTGAACGTCACAGATGCCTAAGACACAACAAAAGACACTTTTGTTCACCATCATTTTCTTGATAGCATCTCTTTCACCTACCCTCAGCTGTTGGCCCTGGAGCAGAGGGATTGACTATATTCAACAGGGAAAGTGACAGTGATAAATGACAAATATTCTAATAAAATTCGGGTTCTGAATATTCTATGTAAAGTCACTGGGTATCAGTTATGTGCCAGGCACACTGTGCTAGGTTCAATATGAGAATCAAAAGAAATATGACCCTGGTTTCTCATCAGGAGGCTATCATTTTTCTGGAGAACAAAGAGTTAAAAACATGAACCAATCAGTCAACAATGTAGTTTGGCTAAGTAAACAAAATACAGGCAGAGGGGATACAAAGACATGTTTGCATAACTCTCCATGGAGTCCCTCAAAAAAAAAACCTTGAAGAATCAATCTAGCCAATCAGAAGATGAACTGAAACAGACCTTGTGATTGGAGATGTCATGGAATGACAAGACTAGCAGTGAGCACTGAATCCAATTAAGCATGGAATTAATTCAAGACTAAAATGGTGGCAAGAAATTGAGGGTACAGATATAACACATATATGTTTATGTGTAAATAGCATAGGATTAAGTTTACATAAGACAAAAAATGTAAGGAGGTAGATACATATAAAATTACATGCTTTTTTAAGGAAAGCCATGAGAATGGAAATACTATTCCAAGGGTGTTGAAATAAATACTTATCAAACATTATAATTGGATAGAAAATATCTTCTATTTAAATATTCATGAAGCATTTGCAAAAGTAACAAAGTAAATTTAAATAAATTCCAAAACAGAGCAATAACTGATGATAGTTGAAAAAAATTTATCAGAACATAATCTAATAATGAAATAAAATGCAAAACAAATGCAAATGGCTAAAATTGTACTCAGAGGAAATTTCATAGTTTTATGCACTTCCATTTCATTAAAAAAAAATAATGTAAATAAATGAACAAAACGTACAAGTTAGAGAAACAACAACAACAAACTAAAAAAATAGAATTACAGGATAAAAGCAGAAATTAAGGTGAGGGGAAAGGAGAAAAACAGGACAGGTGGGAAATCTGAATAAGGTCAGTAGGTTATAATACAATACACCAGTATAAATTTCCTGATTTCGGAAAATAAGAATAAAGTGAGGTAAAATGTTAACTTTTAGAGAATCTGACTGGAGAATATATAAAAAATCTTTCACATTTACAACATTTCTTTAAGTCTGAAATGGTTTCAAAAATAAAGTTTCCAAAAACAGAAATAATCTGAGACTTAAAAAAAAAAATCGAAGAATCATCCTTGGGAAAAAAAAATGTAAAAATCACTAAGTAGACAAGGTATTATGAGGAAAAATGAATGTGTCTAATAATCTACATATCTATGGCTAAACTGACATTCAATGGGAATTAACATCTCGACTGTTAGGAGTAAAAAAACTCAGAACAAAAATGTAAAGTACAAAGGCAGAAAAAAATACAAAAGAAGAAACAAAGCGTAGTAAACAGAATTATAAAAATCACATGGTGTCACTTCAATAAATCTAATGATAAAAAAATAAATTAAAAAAAAAATCACATGGCAAGAAAAATTTGAAACATACAAGTAAACATATTAATGTGAATAAATTTTTCTTAATTTTTTAAATAAAAGGCACATCCTGTTTACACACAGGACATCCCCCCCAAAACAACCCAAAGTTGGAGGTGGGGAAAATGAAAGAAAATATGGTATATCACATGTCTGAATATAGTAGTGCAAGTACAACAAAAACATATTGAAAAATATATCATATTTTTCCGTGTATGAAGCAATACTTTTGTCTAAAATTGTTAGACCAAAAATTGGGGGTTGTCTTCTACACAGGAGTAACTGGTTGCGAGGGTTTCTTAATGTTGGATTAGAAGAGTAGGAGTCTTATGCATGGGGGCATCTTATACACGGAAAAATATGAAAAGTACATCAAACAGTTATCCTCGGTAGGTAGAGGAGCGGGACTGAATTTGGGGAGGGAAGTAATATTACTTTTATATTTCTGTCTGTGCTGTTTACCTGTTACCATGAACAAGAATTAAAACTTTCATATTTTAAAAATCCAGTAAGACAGAAAAATTGCCCAGGCAAATTCTAATACAATACTTGCAATATTAGCATCAAACAAAAACCTAATACAATGCAAAAAGGACAAAGGAAGTTTTTAACAGTCTAGAGTCTAATGTCAAAGTGTTGAACTGTATAAAGCATTCACCCTTCTCTGGTTGCTATGCCTGGCCAGTGTAGTTCAGGTAGCATTGATTCCCTCTCTGACTCAGGGGTAGTATGTGTGTTTGTATGTGTGTGTGCAGGTATATTCCATGGGTCTGCCCAATCAAAGAATTACACTTGGATCTGGACTGGTCCAAGGAGCCTAAGATCTGTTAAAGAGTTACCATATTCTGCTGTATAATGAGCATTTTTTTTGCCCAAATTTGTGAGGAAAAAAGAAGGATGCACATTATATATGAGTAGTACTAATTCTCTATCTATATAAATGCTTTTAATTCTTTTGTTTATACTTATGAGTTGTGTTAACTCTAGAAATCAGTAACAATATCTGCATGCAAGATAGTCCTTGGAATATGACAACAGTTTTTTATTTAATGTATAAAAAAATTTTATACATAAAATTTCTTGTATCTTGTATTTGTTCTTGTGTTTTGTAATTATCATATAAAATTTCTGGTACCATAATGTTAAAAATGCATGCCAAAATTCCTTTATAATACAAAAAACAAGTACATAGATATAAACAAATAAAAATTTGAATTAAAAAATTAGTTTTTTTCCTGAAAAGGGCCCAAAATGTGGGTGTGCATTATACACGACAAAATATGGTAATCCCTGGACTTCTGCTGGAATGAGGGAGCCCTTTGCTCTGATCTTCAAGGTGGGAAGATGCAATAAACTTGATTTGAGGGGGGTGCGCCAGCACTAGGATAAAAATCTGCTTGAGAGGAAAATCCATAGAGAGAAAAAGAAAGGCTCGGTGAAACGAAGGGAGTAAGTTCTAATGTTACTGCTGGAACTCTATTTCTAGTCAGACCTGGATTTTTCAGTTATGCGAGTCAATAAATACCTGTTTTTGCTGAAGCCAATTTGAGTTAAATTTTTATCGGCTACAGCTTAAAGCTTCTCGACTTGACTAACCAAAGTCTTCAAGACTAATGTCAGACAGTTGAGAAAACAATGAAGACAGGCAGGTATACAAGGATCTTGGAAAGTTACTTGTACAAACAGTACCAATGTGCAATATGTACTTTCTATACTTGTGATCACAGTAGCGAAGAGAAGGGCTAATTGAGGAATCTTTGGGTTGTGGTAAGTTACACGTCTGACAGAGCTCCTTTCTCCTACCCAACTCCTTTAATAAAAATCTCAAACATACAAAAAGTTGAAAGATTAATATACTAATCACCCATATAGTACAACCACCAGTTAAATTCAACAATTCTTAATATTTGCCCTTGTACAGTGGATTGAAGAGTAAGTTACAGACACAGTAACATTTCACTTCTAAAACACTCCAGCATTCATCATCTTGGAGGGCTGCACTCTAACTCTTCAAATTCTAACTCCTTTGAACTTTTGAGTACGTATTATTTTCATAATTCACTTCAGTACTAAAAGTACTTTTCTTAAATCCTTACTTAAGTCATGTATATGTTGTTCCCCCTACAGAAACATAAATTTTAAGATATGCACCATATTTTCATTCAAAATAATTTCCCAAGTTATGAAGCACAGAAATTAGTAACAGGCTAAAGAAGGGTAATGTTCTTCACATGCCTGTTTAGTGCCAATAGATACTAGATGAAGACGATACTATGGGTTAGTAGAAAACATATTCTACTGAGTCTTAGTCATCTGAGTAGTCTCTTAGAATTAGAACTTAGCTCTGCAGATGGGTTCTAGTGAACAAAGAAACTTCACATCAAAAAGAAGGGAGCGTACCTGTATTCTGAGAAATAAGGCACAATTTCAATAATCAGTGGAGACTCACACTCACCTGGGACCTGGCTGTGAGGCGCAGAGCTGCCACTTCTCCCTTTTCTGGGCTCTTCTCTTGTGAAAAGGAAGAATCCTGGGAAGACATAGCTAAGGGGAAGGAAGCATTAATGATGGGACCTAAGTCCATTTTGTAATTAGGTTTACAAGTCTAAAAATCCCTCCACCATAGATATGATGCTCCCATAAACACTGCCACTGGGAACCCAAACAACTCAGGGTCCTAGGATCATGGAGAATATCCAGGAATGTGGCTACTGGGGGTGGGGGGCTTAAATTCATTGTTGCTATAATCATTAACACCTACTGGTCGATGACACTCTCTAATTTAGAAATTAGAATAAATCAGTTTATTTCCAAGATTAATCTACATTAAATTAGTATCAGAAAAATAAGTTCTGTTCTCAAAAATCACCCTGCAAGCTTACTTAAAAAGTAGATTGCTGGATCCCACTTCCCAATAATTATCATTAGTTGAGTCTGGGATGCAATCAAGAACTCTAATAAGCACCCTAGGGGGAATTCTGATATTGGAGGTCACAGATCTCACTTTAAGAAAGACAGATCTAGTCGGTCACTGACTTCTATGCCTGTTTTCTACTATGTAGAACAAAAATACTCCCTCTACTGAAATCATAAGATTATGGTGCAAAGTGAAACAACAAATGTGAGAAAACATTTTTTGCCAACCAAAAAGTTAAATTCTCAGACTCACGGATAGAGACCAGGCATAACTGTTTGGGAAGAACGAGTGAGGAAAAGAAACTGAGGCTTTCTTTGCTCATGCCGGAGAGCTAACAATGTCGCTGACATTTTAGGGGTGGCTTTAAAGGATCCACTGTGCATCCAGTTGGAATGGAAAGAGGGGGGGTGATTTCATACCACGCCCTCCATTCTCACTCAAAGAGCCTATCCTTCTCTCAGACAAAGAGACAGCGCTGTGTGCCGAGAGCCACTTCCCCCGAGGCAACTGATTTCGCCCTTCCACAACCCAAGTTCAATACTTCAGCAATGCTCACCTCTCTTCTTGGGCGTTTCGGCCAGATCTCTCTCCATGATCACCACCTCCTCCCGGTTCTGAATATTCGGAACTCCCTCCCCACGCCCCGAAATTTAGACCGCTCTGGACTGGACGGCGAGAAGCTCCCGGAGGCCTCCTGGTCCTCCGTCCTGCCTTCCCTCTGGGGGCTCTGCAGAAAGGCTTCGGTCAGGTCAGGTTTCTTCTTCACTCTCGAGTCTGGCTCGGTCCTACGAGGCTGGCACCTGGAAACCCGGGGACAGCACCCCTGAGGCTGGATCCTCAGATGCCTGCTCCTGCTGCTTGGAACTGTCCCTGGGGGGAACCGAGCAGCTGGGAGAGAGGGGAACTGGGGCCGAGGTCCAAGGCGCGCAGATAAATCCCGCCACCCTCGGGCTCCCCCCGCAGCCCCGCGCCGGCCCCGCCGCGCCCCGCCAGCACCGCGCTCTCACCCGGGCGTCCCCGGGAGGCGGCAGCTGCTGGAGGGATTCAGGCCGGAGCGTGAGGGGGATGGGGCTCAGAGTCTTCCTTTCACAAATGCGCACTCTAGTCCCGACTCGGCACAGATGGATGTCCCGGGCACCACCCCCGAAACCGACCGGAGAAAAACGGCTTTTGCACGATTACTCACCTCCCATCCCGGGCTTCACAAAGGCTACGAACTTCACGGGCCAGCTTGGAGTTGCGCAGGCGTAAGGAGTCGGGTCAGGTTGGCCTCCTCCGGTGCGGGAACTACGATTCCCAGAAATCTCCGCGCCTGGCCAGATTCCACTTCTCAGCGGATGGGAGCGCAAGTAGGTGAAGTAGTTGGAAGAAGCAAAGGAGCAGCCGGCTCCTTCATTCTCGCGAGAGTATTGGGCTGCATTGCTTTTGTCTGATCCACCGCGCGAACGCCAGAGACTCGGAGGCACTTGCCTGCAAGTGGGGCTGTCAACAGTTACTGACTCGAGCACTGTGATGAGGCCACAGCGTGGAGTGCTATGGATTCCCGTCATAGGTCTGGTAGTGGGGCGTGTGTGTGTGGGGGTCTGTGTCCCAAGATTTGCCATCCTTGTTCCTGCCTGAGGCAACTGGGGATTCCCAGGATAAGAATGGAATTTCTGGTTACTGAATTTAAACCTCAGGATGAGATTTTAAAAAGCTGTGAAGAGATTTCTGTGAAAAGAGTTCTGTGCAACCGTGGGTTAGAGATCACTCATTTCGGCTGACAGGACTAGTCTCGTACAGATTTCCCTAGTGTGATATTTTTTGTGAATGAATGATGGACGCATTTTATTTACTGTACACTCACGAGAATTTTATTTCTTTAGATCAGTGATCTCAACCAGGGGCATTTTGTCTCCTGGGGGACAGTTGCCCATGTCTGGAGAAATTTTTGGTTGTCACCACTTGGGGAGAGGGTGTCACTAGCATGTAAATGACAGAGGCAAGCGATACTGCTAAACATCCTACAATGCACAGGACAGCCCCCCACAACGAAGACTGATCTCGCCCCAAATGGCAGTACTACTGAGGTTGAGAAACCCTTAGATAGGCAATTTTCCATGGCAGTATGTGACCAACAGGTGGCAGTCTTGCCTGCTGCTGAAATGTTAAGATCAAAGGAGTTCATCGGGAGTGGATTGAACTGTTAATTATTCTCATCTCAACACACAATTGTTTTTAAATTAGAAAGATGAAATATTCTTTGTTAACATTCAAGTAATATAGAAGTGTATAAAACAAGAAAAAAATAGAAAAAAAAGAAAGGGTTTCTTCCCCCTTCAAATTCTACTCTTTTATAATTAACATTTGATGTGGACCTGTCCAGATTCTTATTTATGTATGTGTATACATGTATATGTGTATGTATGTCCACATACATATGACTAGAATTATACTGTTTGTTTTGCAAAACTCACTTTTAAGTCTCAACATTATACTGTGGACATCTTTACAAGTAACTTAGAGCTACCTCATTTCTTTTTTTTTGTGGGGGGTGCTAATTTTAAATAGCTCAACAATATCATAGAGTCACTTTGTATTTTTCTGTTCATCTTCCTCAGCTTACTGACTTGGTCTTTGCTTTGGTCGTCATGAGGGCAAGATGGCTGCTGCAGCCTGAAAAGCACAGATATCGGCCTCGTCGTGGGGAGTTCCAGAGATACATAACTATAGGATTGGCAGCTGTCATCTTAGTGATCAAATCCTGGTGCTTTCTGTATGACCTCCCTAGTCTAGCTCACAGTAAGCATGGGTTGGATGCAGAATGAATACTTGGTGAATGAATGAACCAATCTTGGGTGACGAGGAGACAGGCACATAGACAGACACGTTTTCCAGTTCACCTGTTGGGTCAGGCCTGACTCGGGGGCAGACAAATGGCAATATTTTTCACGGGAGGACACTTAGGTGTTTGAGAAAGAATTAATATGAGGTAAAGATGTTTCAAGGGAAAGAAGAAATACCGATTTATTGGGCAGTTTTATACCCATTTTCTTCTCTTCTGAGATGGTTCAGCTGAAGAGGAGATAGGGCCTGAGGGAGGGACAGCCCTGTGTCTCCACTGCCATCGCCCAAGTCAAAGGAAACTTCTACAAATCTGCCAGCAAGGGACCACTGCCCCCTGCACTGAGATGACAGGTATGTAAGAGTAGCCCTGTCCTTCTTTAGGATGTGCAAGAAGGCCAGGCCACCTCACAGTTTACCTGGGACCTCTCCTGGTTTTGGAGTCATGAATGTGCATTTAAACCCCGACTCCAGGGCGGAGATTAAAAAACCCCAGAATTTATTTATTTATTTATTTATTTATTTATTTATTTTGCTTTTTTGCTTTTTTTTTGGTATGTGGGTAGCTCCCTGACTGGGAATCGAACCCAGGCCGCAGTGCTAACAGCGCCAGCGTCGAAGCCTTAAACCACTACACCATCAGGGAACTCCCCCAGAATTCATTTATAAAAAATTGTGTATTTATTCCTACATGTTTAAACTTCAGTCACCTTCCAAGTACTCTCCGTTGGATGCAATGCACCTATCAAGACACTTTTGCACTGCTCAGGACAGTTTTGGAACTCACCGATTTTGAGACCTTTCAGTGCTTCTGTCGTTTTTTGTTTCATCTCTTCCACATCGTCAAGATGTTTCCCTTTGAGGACTTATCCTGTGCTCAGGATAAGACAGGGTGGATAGAGAGTGGGGGCATGGGGGTCATGCTGTTTTTGGTAAAAAACTGCTGAACACTTAGCACTGTGTGAGCAGGTAGGTGTGTTGTCTTGGTGGAGGAACAGTCATGTATTTTCCTCAGCTGGGGACATTTCTTCCATAAATGGTGACACAACCTTCTCAAAACTCCCAGATGAAAATTTTAATCGACTGACCTGGAGGAACAAATTTGAGTGCACAATTCCTCTCACATCAAAGAAAGATAATTCTATTTTTTGGGGGGATACCCCCTCATGTATCAAATACATGGCTTTGGGTAAGTTACTCAATCTCATTAAATGATGATTTCCTCATTTGTAAAACCTGACATCATAGAAATACTAGGTATCCATAGCATAGTCCCTGGCCCAGAATGAGTAGTTAGCTGTGATGATGGGAGTGGTGGTAGCAGTTGCTACGGCAAGTTTCAAAGACACATGAAGGAGCATCACAACTTTGTGTTAGTAATACTCTGTTTTTGGCAGGTCAGGCTTAAGTGTTCTGAGGACCCAACTCTGAGAAAGGTGAAATTTGAGGACCACAACCTGAAGGATTGAAAATAGAATGTGTGCAATGCATGTACACAGTAGAAGAGACAGAGGTGAGTATGAAAAGAAACCCCAAGAAGGTCATCTTAAGGAAACTGGGACTCTTGTGAGGGGGAGCAGAACTTGACACTTGAGGATTGATGTTTTGAGAGATGAGAGTGGGAAACTGAGGCAGAAATGGTTCCCTACCTTTAGCTGAAAAATCTACAATAGGAGGATGAATTGCTTCAAAAGTCAGAGAAGAGACTGGGGGAGAAAGGTGGGGATGAGAGACAGAGGGTCAGGTCTGAAAGGGGGACACGTGGCTTCCCAACAACTTGGTGTGCTGGTAGTAGCCTGTTTAACCATCATTTGCATTTTGCTAAATCCTCAAGATGGGTGAGCCAGGCTATGTGTCACAATTTCAGGGGCAGACTGGGAAAGTGGTCCTAAGGAGGGCAGACTGTGTCCCTAGGATCTTCCTCTGTGGAATCATGGTGTGTTAGGGAGGAAAAAAGCCCCGAGGAAAAAGAGAATGAGCAGTTTCAGTAAAATCAGAGGAGCATAGTACACCGAGCACCCTTGCTTTGGGACTCCTGGAAAGGAATATGTTATACTTCATTCCCGGGCAATCTGGCACCCTCTGGACTCCAGAGCATCAGGGACACAATGGTGGGAAAAGACAGTGTTCACTGGATGTAGTGGTGACCCCTGGGACCCCAAGAAGCACTGAGACTAGGGATTGTATATAACCATGAATGTGACCCTATCATATTCAGTCCATTGTGACCTGGGGAAATGAGCTTTCACAAGTTTTAGAAGAAGGACATCCTTGGTCTGTCCTTTATTTCAGAGTTTAAGAGAGCTCATCCACTTCTGGTGTGTTTGTGAACATACTGTTAGTAGTATGCAAACTCACTGTGTTTGTATGACGTCTTCACTTCCATTTCCTCACAAACCACACTGTAAATTAGTTGGAGTAGGTACTCCATCCCCATTTGATGGATGAGGAAACTGAGGCTCACACAGGTTGAGAGACCTAGGAACATCACAGAGCTGGTGGATTCTAGGATTAGGACACTGATCACTTAACACTTCTAACTCCAGACTCTCTTTCTGATAATCTCTGGGTGCCTCCCATCACAAAAACACTCAAGTCTCTTGTTGAATAAGGCTGTTTCCTTCCTACTGGAATACTTTGGGCTTATTTCACTCTCCTGGAGTTAACAGCTCTGACGTCCTCCTTTGAGTGCTCTTGTGTTTTATTTAGCTCCCGAGTCCAGGCCCTGTCCCTTGTAGGGGGGCTGCCCCCGCACCCTAGGAAATCCATGTACATATGTTAGGCCTCCCCCACCTCATTGGGGGTGCAGAAACACAGAGCATTCTTCAACCATCTGGTTTTCAACAATATCGTTGTTGGGAGTCAAAACCGATTGAGCAAATGGGTGTCCCAGGGGAAGAGGAACTAAGACTGGAGCTTCCTCGGCACCTGAGACAGGAGCATCTTGCTGCCAGGATGGGACTTTGATGAGCCAGAGAATATATTGTTTATAGAGAAAAAGAAAATGACCCATTGTCCTCTGACCCCCAGCCGCAAATAACCCCTAGGGGAAGGGTGGAATGAAAATATGTTTCCTCCCTTTGTTCAGGGATCTAGGTCAGTAGTCCTGACTTAATTAAAAAATAAGTCAACAAATAAGAGGAGCCAATTCCAAGGTTGCAGGGGCGGGACCGAGGGTGGAGGCGGGGAGAGTTATGCAACACAGTGTGGTAACTCACATTGTAATGGAAACTGCTAACTATCCTGGCGAGTGTCCCAGGCTCTCACTCAGTCTCCTAGGTTACAATCCCAGTTACTTCAGAACCCAGTGTCTTTGGGTGAGTTATTTAACCCCGGGTAAGCCTCAGTTTTCTCCTCTACTAAATGGGAATAGTAATAGCACCTCTCTCTTTAGGCTGTTGTGGAGATTTGCCCATATGATACACAAAGGATGCCGAAAAAAGCATACACATTTTAAGAAAGGAAAAAACTGTATTAAAATTGTAATAATATATACTGATAGCAAAAGATGATTACAAGTCACATTTGACTTCTACAATTACAAGAGGTGCTCAAAGTGGTCACCATCGGCATCCAGACATTTCCAGTTACCGCAGACTACTGCTTGAGCAACATTGACCAAAGTGTCCACTTGTATGCTGTGCATGCTGTTTAAGTTTCTTCCCGAAGTACCACCAGTGTAGCCGGTTTTCTATGGCACACCACATCCTTTAAGGTCCCCCATAGGTAGAAGTCAAGGGGTGTTAAGTCAGGAGAATGTGGAGGAGATTCAAACAACATTTTCGCATTTCAAATACCCCTTCAAAATGGTCTTGCGCTCCTGCTTGCACCATCGTCTCTGACTGTCCTGCCTGTTGCGTGGTGACACCAGCATTCTTTGATTAGCGCCATCTTTTGAGCAAATGTCATACTACACATTGCTACCATAATTCAATGCAACTTTGAAAAGTAATACATTGATAAGGTTGGGGCAGGAAGTCAAATGGCACTCAGAGGGTCAGAGACCCGGATTTATTATGCTGGCGGGCTCAGAGGAGTTACAGAGTCCAATCTGAGCCCCTCCCTAATAGGCTTTTAGGATACTTATAGGATTGGGGTAGGGGGTGGCTGATGCGATAAGCAAGCTGGATTATAGAAGCTAAATACATACATTAGGCACCTGGGAAAGGAATGTGGAGGTGGGAGTTAATAGAATTTACATTAAACAGCTTACAGAATTGACATTAAACATCCTATAGAAACAGCTTTGTCCATAATTTTCCACTTCAGTAACATCACTTAAAATGTGTATCCACATTTTTGGCACCCCAGTATGTAAAGCCTTCACATGGATACTGTTTTTGTCAGTACTACATACCTTTGAGCTTCATCAAACTTGATGTGCAGAGTTGTGTCAGCCAGTGCAGGGCTGTGCATTTTCTGGATTGCTTTGAATTTCGTTTTTGTGCTGCCCATGCCAGCTCATGGCCTAGTTTTACCATCCTCTGCTTGAGCTGATAAAGGAAGGTTCTGGACCTCTTGGTGGCCCCATTTCTCCTCTCTCCTTAGGAAAACCCTCCCTGTCTGTGGGGTGCTTGGCTGTTCTTCATCAGGGTGCCAGGTGTGGTTCTCTCTGTGGACTTAAACAAAGGCTTCTGTCTGGTCCAGAGCCCACCAAATCCTAGACTCTCTGTAACCCAGAGGCCATTTCTGTTCTCCTCGTCTCTTGGGAAGATGTTGTCTACCTATGGGCCACTTGGTGTATTTTCTGGGAGTTGCTGGGATTTGGCAATTTTCAAGTCACACTTTGATCACACATTTATTTCAGCAATACACACACACACACTACACACACAATACACACAACACGCAGCATGCACACACACACAAACCACACACACCCACACACACACACACATACACACACACTTACATACAGACTGTGGGTGAGGTTTTTGGCTGATTGCTGCTTCCAGGCATCTTTTGTCACTGCAGTGGCCAGGGCCACCCACTCCTCCTTGTTACTCTGCTCCCCAGGTGTCGAGCACCTGCGTAGTCAGCTTGCCATGTCTCCCAGATGTGGAGCCACCCGACTCTGTCCTTTTTGTTTTTTTGCTATCAAATGCTCATCCTCCCTGAGTCCTGGTTTCCTTGTTTGTGAATGTTGAGAAGGTGGATCGTGGAGGGGATGATTTTCTAAGGTTCCTTCCAACTCTGAAGGTGTATATCTCACTAATAAATCTTCAGGTTTCCTCTCCCTGGCCCTGTGATGTGCCTACTCCCCTCCCACCAACCCTGCCGTTCCTGGTCCCTGGCCTCTTGCCTTGTGAACTGCTGTTCTCAGCAAGCTGGTGGTGACCTCACCCTGGTGGCTGAGGCTGGCCTAAAGTGACCGTGGCTCTCTGGAATATGTGGTGTCCCAGCAAATAGTTAAATTGGAGGTGCTCATTTTGATGGGCAGCTGGGCAGTGGTCTGACTTCCAGAAAACTGGCAGTATCAAAGGGACAGCTGGCTCAGGATCTCTGGGGTGAGCCACGCTTGGATTCCATCTTCTGTCCCCAGGGCAAATATGTAACATTTGTCATCTATTTCAAAAGATATTTATTTCATTCGTTTTGTGTAGGTTGTTTTTGCCATTTTAGGCCTAACTCATAAAGATAACCAGAGCTTAATTTCTGTAATTACTTTGGGTTTTATTATACCATAGTTCTTAGAGTTATTATGAAAGTTGATATGGAGATTCAATAGAGCACAGGTCAATGAGTGTGTGAATTATGCACCACATAAAAATGCCATGCCCTTGGGTCTGGAATTCATTAAGAGTCATTGCAGAGTGTGGTTAAATTCCTGAGCTCTCTATTACCAGGGCAGTGGGTTCCTGGGTGGTACAGCTGCTAATTCTGGCACCATAGTCTGGGAGGATAGAGAGGTGATCACAGGTGTGCCACGGCCGCACCTCATTGGCCAATTGCAGGGACCTGTACTCAGGGAAGAAATGACTCCCAGCTCACTTCCTTAGCTGGGGGATGTCCATAGCTAAAGTTGAAGCTGATCCCAGCCAGTGTTCTCCACCCATCAGCAGGAGTCCATTGGGCATTGTGGTAGGTGTTGGACAAGCTGGACTGCAGGGCATTAAAGCCAGTGAGCTATTGGTATAGTAAGAGAGTAGAATTATCATTTCATCATTTTGGAGAACAGATTTCTGGTAAATTCCAAACCCATGTTTGAGGAAGGACCTTCTGACACCTGCTACATGGATGAAACTTGGGGATGTTGCTGAGTGAAATGAACTACCCACAAAAGGACAAATACTATATGATTCCGCTCCTATGAGGTGGTTAGAATAGTCGAAGTCCTAGTGACAGAAAGTGAAATGGTGGTTGCCAGGGACTGGGGAAGGGGATGGGGAGTTAATGTTTAATGGGGACAGGGTTTTAGTTTTGCAAAATAAAAGAAATCTGGAGATGGACTGTGATGGTAGTTGCACAACAACGTGAATGTGCTTATTGCCACTGAGCTATACACTTAAAAGTGGTTAAGGTGGCAAATTTTATATTGCGTACTTTACCACATTAAAAAGAAAAACCCCAGGGGGACCCTAGGGAGGGTGAGGAAAAGGACCTCAGCTATGAGGTGGTGAAGAAAGGATTCAGAGGTAAAAACTGGGAATGAGGGCAGAGCTGGGGTGCAGAGGGAGGGAGGCTGTGATGCAGGAGCACCAGTCTTCCTTGAGTAATGGAGGCCCTCAGAACAGGGGTCCCGAACCCCTGGACCATGGAGTCTACTGGTGAGTGGCCTATCAGGAACTGGGTCGCCCAGCAGGAGGTGAGCGGTGGGCAAGTGAGCAGAATTTCATCTGTGTTTACAGTTAGTCCCCGTCACTCGAATACCGCCTGAGCTCCGCCTCCTGTCAGATCAGCAGCAGCATTAGATTCTCATAGGAGCAAACCCTACTGTGAACTGCTCATGCGCACCTCTCCCCACCCCCCATGGAAAAATCGTCTTCCATGAAACTGGTCCCTGGCGCCAAAAAGGTTGGGAACCACTGCCTTAGGAGACAGCCTGGAGGACAGGAAGGGTGGTATTGCTGGGCAGTATAAGCATTAGGGGAGCAGGTCTGACAAGGTGGCTGGGAGGTAGCTGGTGGTCTGGATGTAGAGATGGGGAGTGACAACGACGCCCACCTCACCTCAGCTCTGAGATACATTAGTGGTGACAGAAGAACCAGCTCCGCTTGAGAAGCAGTGGGAGAAATGGACTCTTTGGGGAAAGCCCAGTTTTAGTTAAGGAAGGAGACAGAAGGAACTAAGAGGAGACTGAGAATATCGGGACGTCCGAGGGTGCATTGGAAGGAAAGAGGCGGTGGTGTGGTTGTGAGGTGCTTGTGTCAATAGGGGATTGGAGATTAGGAGACATGCAGGGCTCTAGCCCATCTCCTGGTTCTGAAGTGTGGAATGGGTTTGAGGCATGAGGAGACGCACTGCCTCCTGGGATCAGGGTGTACGGTCACAGGGCGCCCTTCCCCACTCAGCTCAGGTATGAACTTGGACACAGCGCAGGTCCCCAGAGAGCCATGCCAGGAACTGACTGACCAGCCCTAACTTAGATTAACCTTTCCATTTTATGGGACAAGGAAATGGAGGTTAAGAGAGGACACATGGTTTTCCCAGGCTAGCCTGGGACTGAAAATGTCAGCTAGCTGAAGGGCTCCAATGGGGTCCTGAGAAGGGCTATGCATGCCCATGAGCTTCCCCACCAGATTAGTGATGGAGATGCTGTGGCAGGGAAGCAACTCACCAAAGGAGTAAGGGTGGGAACGAGATGGGATGGGAAAGGATGGGAGATGACTAAGAGGTCACAAGGAAACCCAGGCTGGATCCGTGCCCTCTCACTGGCACCTGAGGCTATGGGACGGGTCAGGCAAGCAGCCACCTTCCCTTCCTCCTCCCCAGCAAGGTCAAAGGTGCTGTTCAGGACTTCAGCACCAGGCCGTTCTGAAAGCAAAGTGCTCCTGTTGTATTGGAGGAAGCCCCTTGGTTCTGGGCAGCCAGCAGAGGCCTGCTCCTTTCCCTCTGGGTTGGAGACCTAAAAGCCCAGAAATGAAATGTTAGGAAACCTCTCTATTATAGTATGTGTATAACGAAACCCAGTGGAAGAGGGTAGTCAGGACAAGGGTACTTAGGAAACTTCACACACTTTGCTGAGAAGGGCTGCTTGTGGCAGCCATGATATACATGTTCTGTGCATGATTGAAAATAAACAGGGCCACACCTGAGACAAATTTTAGTCTTCTCAGCCCTCCAACACTGAGTAGCCTCTGCATTTTTTGGGTCTATGGTACATCTTGGTCACCAACAGGAAACATCTCTTGGTTTATCTGGTTTAATCCACAGCCTACAGAGCTCATTGCAGGGTGGAGACCTGAGGGGTGGAGAGCTATGGGGAGAGCAACAGTTTGGAGTCATCCTAGCCCCTGATCCCGGGGTGGGCGTGAGCTGGGCCAGAGCCTCCTCCCTGTTCTCTCTCTATTCCATTTGTTTTTGAAATTTATATTGATATATCTGAAGACATCCTGGGGGAAGGATATAGAATCTCTCTAGGATACAGAATTGGGGTCCAGGTACCCTGGGTTCTTTGGTGCTCATCTGGCAAATACGAAGAACACTGTGTATCCTCATCCAGTGGTGATACCTGGGTGATGCCTTTCTCCTAAAGGACTAGGTACTTTCTGTCTCATCCCCTCTCCATAAGTTATGGGCTGAATGTTGTGTCTTGCTCCCACCCCAATTCATGAGTTGAAGTCCTAACCCCTAGTGTCTTGTAATGTGACTGTATTTGGAGACGGGGTCTTTAAAGAAACCATTAAAGTAAAATGAGGTCATTAGGGTGGGCCTCAATCCAATATGACTGATGTCCTTATAAGAATGGGAGAGTATGGCACAGGCATATACAGCTGGAAGACCATGTGAGGACACGGGAAGAGGGCCATCTGCAAGCCAAGGAGAGAGGCCTCAGAGGAAACCAACCCCTGCCAGCACCTTGATCCTGGACTTCCAACCTCCAGAATTGTGAGAAAATAAATATCTGTTCTTTAAACTGTGAAAAGTGGATACATAAGTTGAAGTCATTTAAAAATAGAGCCAGGGAAGCCTTGCATATGTCTTATTCCTCTAAATTTTGGAATATGTGTGAACTGGGAAAATATCATCTTTGGACTGGGCCAAACCAACATTATATTTCAAACACCTGTTTGCAAGCTAACAGGAAAGCAGGCATCCTGACTACTGGATGGAAAAATAAAGACTTCCTTTAGAATCAGCATCGTATAGCTAAAGTATAACTTAGCTTATTGTTACCATCAGAAATTCCTTCCTGGGGAGTTCCCTGATGGTGTAGTGGCTTAAGGCTTCGGTGCTGGTGCTGTCAACGCTGCGGCCTGGGTTCGATTCCCAGCCAGGGAACTACCCACATACCAAAAAAGCAAAAAAAAAAAAAAAAAAGAAGAAGAAGAAGAAATTCCTTCCTGTTATTCATGTAATTACCCCTCTTTCCTTTTCTCATAAAACCTTGCTTTTACCCCTTAATTAAAAGAAAGGGAGTTCCCTGGTGGTGTAGTGGCTTGGCTTTGGCGCTCTCAACGCCGCGGCCTGGATTCAATTCCTACCCAGGGAACTACCCCCAAAACAAACAAACAAAACAATAAAAAAAATTTTGTGTTTGAAGGGGTTTAGAACAGGCCTCCCCAACATGTGAATTATTTTGATCTGAAGGCCATCAGGGCCCTGCAGTCTCCCAGGAAACTTACCTTGCTCTTCAAGAATTTAAATTAGGGGCCTTGCCCATAATAAGGGACATGACCAGAGATAACTTTTCATGAGCTGTCTACAGGACAGGGCAAGCAATCTAATTAATGAGTACTTGCTCTTCTTAGCCTCCTGTGAATGACCGTCCTCCCCTCTGAAGCCTCAAGGTGACTTGTGCCTCATTCTTAGTTCAGAATACCATACACGAGGGCTGTCCAGAAAAAATCGAGCCACTGTCAATATAACGAGAATGGTTACGTGACTGGATACTTTCCGGACAGCCCTCCTATACCTCATTTTCCTTTCCGTCTCAGACCTTCTCATGTATGTGGGGTCTCTGACTCTCCCATGTATGTGGGATTCCCACATTTGGTTATTTTCTCTTGTTAATCTGTCTCATGTCTATTTGATTATTAGATCAATCTGAAGAACCTAGAAGAGCAGAGGAAGTTTTCTTCCTGCCCCACAGGTTTCTGCTTGATTCAGTGCTTTCCAAGCAGCTATTCTTTCTTTAGCCCAAATAAATGCTTGTTGCCTCTTGATTTGGCCTTTTAGATTTAGATTAGCAAAAGCAACCAGTCAGTGTAGTTTGGAAGCCCAAGCAAACTTACTGTGTAGGAACACCTTATTAAGGCCCCAGGGCAAAAGGGCTCTTTCTCGGCATATCCCGCTCTCTGGGAATGCCAGGGCAGATCGTGTGGCCTGGGAGGGCTGTCTGAATGGAACTGTGTGTGTGGGGAGACAAGTTCTCTCCCTGGCCCTGTGGATCCACACTGAACACCCGTCTGAAGCCTGTCTTCTGGAATGTGCAAGAAGGTGACATGGAAACGGTCACATTTACAAACATTTATCCTGTTCCTGGCAGTCTCGTGTCCAATTCTAGGAGAGGGGGATGGATGAATGGCCGTCCTGTGTCTGAGTCCTTACATTTTGCATCCCTTAAAAAAAAAACAGAAACAAAACATTTCACCTGTCAAACCATGTAAAGCAATAAGGCTTTTTTTAGAACAGAGCTCAGAAATCTCTAGTTCTTTCCAGAGCACCCACGGACACACGTGGTCTCAGGCTGAGCCTATGGATGATGAATGATTCACATAAGAATAGAAGTTTTGGGCAGGACCCGAGGAGGGGCCTGAGCATGTGGGGACACCCCAAGCAGCCAGCCACTTTGAGTCTGAGTGATCGAGCTGCCATGTCGTCACTGCAGCTGGCAGCAGCCCAATTCCTGAGCTGAGTAATGACTAACTGACTTCCTCTGGGAGGGAGGAAATGGTTAACATCCTGCGACAGCTGCAATCATCTAGGCGTGGCTCTCTTGTCTGATTTGGTCCGCACAGAGCCGGAGCCTGAGCTGCAGCCAGGGCCAAGGAGCTGAGGGAGGACAACTTAGGCAGCGGAGCCTTCTAGATGGCTGAGTTGGATCTGATGGCCCCAGGGCCACTGCCCGGGATCATGGCTCACTCACCGGCCACTCTCAGCCCAGACTCTTTGTCGGCCAGCCCAGCCTCAGCAGAAGAGGACAAGAGCCCCCTGGGGAGCCCTCCAGGAGAGGCTGAGGGCCAGGGCCAGGGCACGGCTTTGCACGGTGGTCCTGGTGGCGAGGGCGAGGAGGAGATCCTGTGTGACTTCTGCCTGGGGGCCAGCAGAGTCCCGGCAGTACGGTCATGCCTGACCTGCATGGTGAATTACTGTGAGGAGCACCTGCGGCCGCACCAGGAGAACAGCAAACTTCACAGCCACCAGCTGACCAAGCCTGTGAGGGACCGTGACCTGCGCACCTGCCCTGCCCACCACAGCCCACTGGTCGCTTTCTGCCAGCCCGATCGGCAGTGCGTGTGCCAGGAGTGTGCCCAGGGTGAGCACAGGGGCCACAGCTCAGTGTCCCTAGATGTCGCCCGCAGGGACAAGGAGGCAAGTGCTGGGGTCCATCCAGGAGAGGGAGGTGGGGACACAGTGTGCCTGGGGAGTGGCCAGGCCACTCCAGCTCGAGGAGGAGGGGCTGACTTCACTCCTGGGCTCTGAATTCAACTGCAAAGAACTTTACCCATAGCACCTGCTGTTACCCAGCATAAATCCCTATTGCACTTGGCTTTGAAACTGAAGTAGGTCACTCTGTCCCCATCTCAGTCCCACTGTCTCTGTACTATCTCTGTCTGTGTCTGTCCTCTCATGGTGGCTAATTTCCTGCTATTTCTCCTGCAGCTTTCAGTGACAGATGTGTGTTTGGGTGTGGGGTGCAGCATTTGTGGGGCTTGGGGCAGTCATGTGTCCCTCTGGCTGGACCGGTGTGGCAATTACCGATGTGTAAACCTGGGCAGAAATTCAAGAGAAAAAAATCAGAACTTTCTCCCTATTTTCTTTTCTTCCTTCTACCCCAATGAGGGATAAGTAGAAAGTGCCCCTTTAGAGGTTCCCAGTGTGAAACCCAAGAGCTTGAAAAGCGCTAAGGTAACACAGAATTGGAAACTGACCTCCAGGTATGATGTCAAGGGCGGCTTAGCTTAGGGAAAAATAAGAGTTCCTTATCAGATAGAGGTATCAGGAGAGGCTGAAAAACACCATGCTCATAGCCTGTAATTTTATTCTCATCAGATAGGGAAACTGTTTCTAGAACAACGAGCCCTGAGAACCTAAAGAAGTTTTTGGGAATGGAGTTAGCAACTTTCTATGCTTTGTTTCTCATACTTTGGCTTTCCATGCGCACTTTTTTTTTTTTTTTTTTTTTTTTTTTTTTTTTTTTTTTTTTTTTTTTTTTTTTTTTTTTTTTTTTTTTTTTTTTTTTTTTTTTTTTTTTTTTTTTTTTTTTTTTTTTTTTTTTTTTGTCTTCAGTGGGGAATTGCGTTGACTTTTGTCCTGCATTCCTTATAGTCACACTCCTGGCAGCTCTCTGTTTGCACGTCACACAGCGCCAGGCCCACCCTCACCCTTGGCCCAATGTTTCTGGGCAGCGAAGGACAGAGGCTTCTGGGAAGGGTGGTTTACCTGCCAGACCCCTTCTCTGCATCCTTTCTGAGGCATGTGGGAATTGTACTGGAAAGCTCTGTTTTCCAGCTGCCGATGAGTCACCATTCCCTGTTTTGGAAGCCGCTTGGATGTTACTCGTCTCCTTACTTTTTCATAACTTTGAAGAGGCTCTGGGTTGACAGATAGACAGATTCACAGGAAAAGGGTCCATATAATCAAGGACATTAGCCTTCACTGAGCATTGCCATGCGCTTCAAGCGTGTCCAACCTGAGGCCCGCGAGCTGCATCCAGCCCAGGAGGGCTTTGAATGCGGCCCAACATAAACTCATAAACTTTCTTAAAACATTATGAGATTTTTTTTTTTTTTTTTTTTTTTTTTGCTTTTTGGTATGTGGGTAGCTCCCTGACTGGGAATCGAACCCAGGCCGCGGCACTGCCAGCACCAGCGCTGAAGCCTTAAGCCACTACACCATCAGGGAACTCCCTATGAGATTTTTTTGCAACCTTTTTTTTTTTTTTTTTTTTTAGCTCAACAGCTATCATTAATGTTAGTGTATTTTACATGTGGCCCAAGACAATTCTTCCAATGTGGCCCAGGGAAGCCAAACGATTGGATATTCCTGTATACTTTCCGTGCATTTTCTCCTCCAGTCCTCAAATAACCCTGTGGGGTGATGATCTTTTCAACTCTCCCACATTTGTGCAAACTCATACAGATGACTAAGTCACGGAATGAGGCATAGAAGCTTCTGGAAACCACCCTACTGGGGGAACACAAGGGAAGGACCCCAAGAACACAATATTATAACCTCATTTCTTTTCCCACCCTGACCCTACCAAACATGTAGTAGAGAACTGAAGACAAAGTATACTGCTTTTCCTTTGGGGTATAATGTCTGAATTTCATTATACTTAACTGGAAAAGTGATGCATGATACACATTGAGAAACAATCTCCACCAAATATTGCCATAGATTATACCAGGAAAAGGCCTCCCTCCCAGCCTGGATTCTCTGTCTCCCTCAGAGGCAAATGCTACACTACGTGTTTTTCTGTTTTCTTTCAGAAACGTTCTGTGCCTGTAGCAGTGCAGACAGCATGAATTTTAAACATTGTATAAACAGATGCATTGCAGAGACTTGGGGTAATTGTAATCCCAAGCATTAAGGGTTGAGTAGACCACACGCGGGGCCCCAACTTCACATGTGCTAGCAGAGAGCTAGTCAGGTAAAATCGGGACAGCCAGGTAAGGGTGCTAGGGCAGTTTGGGTGCTGAAAAGCAGTCCTGGTCACAAATACAGGGCAGCAGCCCCAGGCTGCAGGTTTTTTGGTGGTGGCTCCAATTCACACCCTCTACTTTCTGGTCTGCCTCAGAGAGGCCTTGTCCTTTCCACCCCTTGTCCTTGTTTTCAGTCCCAGAATGAGTTTACTCTGTAACAGCCACACTCCAGGTGGCTCTGCCAAATCTTAGGAGCCAAAAGGTTTCTTGCAAGGGGTCCAAGAGGCAATCCCAAAATGACACAGTACCTCTGATGAGGCTGCCACTGCCACTGCCACTGCCACCAGGATTGTTTGGCAAGTTTTATGAGCTATAACTAAGGCTCCAGTAGCCCAATATGCCCTTCAGCTGGCCCAAGCCCACTGGCATTGCTTGCTGAAGGTCACTTTGGATCCTATTCAGGGCTAATTACTCAGGAAGGCATGTTGTGCATAGAAACCTGCAAATGGCAGGGTCACTTATGAGGACACAAAGCAGTTGAGGTCCTGCATGAGGTGTGCAGAGCAACTTATTTCTCAGTTAACAAAGCAAGTCCTTTCTGAAGCTCCCATGGTCTCTAGCTATGTCAGGGGGCAAAAGCTGTCATGTGGGGAGTTCTGGGCAGTCTTTGATTATTTGTTCTATTCTGCTGGGCTCTTTCCAATGGGGATCTCGGCACAGGCCAGCTTTCCTAGGCCCTTTTGCTTCTAAGAGCAGCTGGTCTTAATTCCTCTCACCGTATTTGCATCTCAGGCTTGTTGCTGTGGAAACGAAACTCTGTGTACGCGTGCACATGTGTGTTGTAAAATTTGCACTCCTTTCCTTTGACTGCTGACCCATGAAATACACGTGGTTCTTTCTTATTCTTCTTCAAGTTTATCAGCCATGATGGAGTGCTTCCTATGGGCTAAGCATATGTCCTCAGGGAGCGTGGACTCTAATCCGGAAGCCAAGGCACATTCCATGGCTCCCTGGAGTGCCAAAGGGCTGGGCAACATGCTGCCACATTATCAGAGAAGGGAGTGGCCATGAGTTGGGGGAGGCGAGGTCAAGGTACGGTTTTGGAGGAGGGAAGACAGGGCTCGCCCTGTGGCAGATCTTGAAATCCATTAGTAACAGATTGTGATATTCAGTATTGGTTCCAGAAAGTTCAGAACTGGGTGCTGCCTGCAGATACAGTCTCCATTAGAGCAGGAGCCAAGTTTCTGAGAGCCACAGGTATTCGTGCCTCTCGAGGCGGGGCAGGGAGTTAACCAGTACAGCTCATACCAGCCCATTTGCTGGTATCCAGAAGGTGGATGATTCAAGGCCACTCAGGAAAAGAATTCCTTCTAGAAATTTGGAGGAATGCCTTGGACTCCGTGTTATGTAACTCATGCTTTTCTTAAACGTTCTACCAGATTGTGTGTCTTTCAAGAGCAGGGAGAGTGTCTTATTTCACTGGCATGTAGGAGGTTCTGACCAGTTGACTGAGGTGTGAAGACATGTGTAAACCCAAGGCAATCTCGCCAGAAAGGCCAACATATCGTGGGTGGGAACACAGAAGAACTACCACCATCTGGCATGCTCTCTTTCCTCACGCCCTCTGCTCTTCCTATTTGCATCTCTAACCCAGTCCCTGGTCACCAAGCTCCAAGTTGCCACCTTTGCACTGTAGATACAAGCAAGAACAATTCTGCTGACACATCTATGGCCCTGTCCCAGAAGGAGACACTGAAGGATTTGATAAACATCATACAGCCAGTGACAGCGGGGCTTCAGACCCCAGTTTGTCCTTACCCTGCTGGCATAGGCAGGACTAGGGCTGCCTCTGCTCATTGGCACCTGCTTTGGTGCATGGTGCACCCTGGCCAGAGATGTGTGTGTGGCTGGCATCCTGGGAAATCCGGAAGCCAGCGTGTTAGGTACTCTGTCATTTTCTAGGAACAGGAATAACTGGAGAGACCAGTCTCCCAAAGTGGCCCCACCTTTTGTGGTAAACAGGAGTGACTTACTGTGGGGTGACTCACTCAGAGGTCTCCAACAGTTACTTAGGAACCCTTCTCTCCTTTTACGGTGATCTGCAGACAGTGGGGAGAAGCCTCTCAGGGGAAACTCTTGGGTGGTCTCCCTGTGGCTGTGGGTCGTGCCGGGGCTCACTATTTTACCACATTCTCATGCTAGGGTGTATCCCGTTGTGTCTGCCACCACCTTCAAGCAAGCTGTTTATGTCCCCCTGGCCTCCGAAACAGGTCACTGTGTGAGCCTTTTAGACAGATTAAGATCCTGTGATTGCCCCCCAATAGGCCAGATGCCCTCTCTCCCACCTCCCTTCTTTACTCCATTAAGTCTCACATCTCAGGAAGGGAGGTCCCTGGGGTTCCCTCAGCTCCGAGTCAGTGCCCCAGGGCCTGAGCACATGATACCGGCCTCACAAGACCTGAGCCGAGTCCGATGCCTGAGTCCTCCGGCCGCCTGCGGGGGCTGCCCTCTCTGGGAGGCCAGGAATTCCCCAGGCCGGCGGGGAAAGCAGAGAGCCTCACTCTCTCCGAGTCCTATTAGAGTGTAATGACTCACGTCTTTGAACGCAGACGAAACCTATTAAAAGCAGTCCAAACTATTTTTCTTTTTTGCTGTCTCATGCCCCTATGGAAGTGGGCAGGTTTTCAAAGCCTCAGGTTTCCTGCCTGGGCACGCTTTGTGGCAGGAAGAGCTTTGGAAGGGCCAGGGGGTGAGAGGGAAGCTGGGCAGAGGCTTCCCCGGGCAGGCATGTGCCTTAGTGGGGAGGATGTGTTGGGCCTGCCTCCAGGAGTGGACGAGAGGACGTGAAGGGGAGCAGGTATGGCTGCAATAATAATAAGGGTAATGATGACGATGGTGGCATCACTGACTCCCATGCAGCACTGACAATGTGCCAGTGACTGCGAAGTTCTTTTTGACGTGCACTATCCTGGTCAGCCCTCACAATAACCCTGTGAATTAAGCACTGTAGTTATCCCCACGTTACAGGTGAAGCAATGGAAGCCCGGAGACATTAAGTAGACAACCTGGGGTCCCCACAACCGGCTCCAAGCCTGTGCTCCTTGTTAGGTTATCCTGGATCAGGTGGCCTGGGCTCAACTTGGTTGTTGGACTATGTGACCTTGGATATGTGACTTGATTTTATCATCTATAAAATGCAGATAATAATATTTACCTAACATGGGTATGGTCAGGATAACATGAGGATATCCATATAAATGCATGAATGATGTACAAGGTCGGACAATTAATTTCTTGAACTGATCCTAGAAGAAGTGCTACATACCTCATTGCTGAATATCACTACGGTCACCTTTGAAGTATTCCCCTTGGGAAGCTATGCACTGACGCCAGCGCCTAGTCCTCCCTTCACAGCATTATTGGAACTCTTTTTCTGGAATGGCCATCAGAGCTGTTGTCATCCCCAAAATCTGACACTTAAGTTTGTGAACTTGCCACTGTGCACTTACGTTGGCAGCAGTGTACAAACGACTTGTTAAGGCTGCCAAGGTTATGACACTACCGAGTTGTTTCTATAGTGCTGCCTACGTAAGCACATGGTGGCAAGTTTGAGAACTTAATTGTCAGATTTTGGGGATGACAACAGCTCTGATGACCATTCCAGGAAAAGAGTTCCAACATTGCTTTGAAGGGTGGACTAGGCACTGGCATCTGTGCATAACTTCCCAAGGGGAGTACTTCGAAGGTGACCGTAGTGATATTCAGCAGTGAGGGATGTGACACTTTTTCTGGGATGAGTTTGTGAAATTCATTGTCTGACCTCATATGTGCTCCCCATATTTTAGCCCCAGGAGGTTCTGGCACACAGGTGACCATTCATTTAGGGTGCTCCCAGCTGGCTTCTGAGAGCAGTGGTCAAAGTCAAGCTCTCCTTTCCCTGGAAGAAGGTGGAGGGTGCTGTTGGTCCTGGGACCTTCTCTGAGCACTGGGTTTAATGTGTCCTTTTCTCTTCTTAGGTTGAACTTCGAGGCACCCAGCTGGATTTGGAGCGGAACCTCAAGTTGAATGAAAATGCAATTGCCAGGCTCCATGCCAACCATAAGTCAGTTCTGGTAAGTCAGGTTTGGGTCACCTGCTGGGCTGCAGAAGGCTTGTAGGACATGGGGCTGCCCGCCCCTTGGGACTTCTCAGCAAAAGAGAAGTATATGTATAGATACAGTTAAGAACTCTTAACTATTGTGAAAAAGAGCTTTCACTATAAGAATTGTCAGCACCAGTACTGAAGAGCTACCAAAGAGAAGGGGAATACCTTTAAAGCTTGGATCGATGTTGTAAACACAAGATTGACTGAAGACCTTTCTTAAAGGCCCTTCATCCTGTGAAAGGATAGAGTCCTACAGGCATGAGCACCATTGTGCAAATCTGTAATATTTATCACACTGAGTTGGTTTCATATTTTATTATGACATAGCATCCCATTCTGCCCAGGTGTGCTCATTCTGCCATACGCTGGTGCTGTGGTCACTGACATGCACCCCACACCTTTCATGCCTCATGGGGACCCCATAAGCTCAGATGTTTTTGGCTCTGATGGCTTCAGCGGGCAGTTTAACTGGACATAATGAAATATGGAGGAAGCTAATTCATGCTACTAATGGTACAAAGAAGCCAAATTATTAGTTTAGCACAATAAATATAGGTATCAAGTATACCAGACACATGAATTGCCCTGGTAGGAAAATTGATTTCAGAACCAGAGCTGGAGGAGAGCTCAGCTATCGTGTGAGAGCGGGCTGGTACATTTCATCTCCATTGTAGTATTTTTTGTTACATTAGACATATCTGGAGAGAACCAGTTTTGTGTAGTCACATGGTATCTCTCCTCCATCATTTTTGGCCTCGCACACACAGATACTTCATTTAAAAATTTTTAAATTTTTTTTAATTTTTAGACTTATTGGAATGACATTGGTTAACAAGATAATTGCATTTTTCACCTAGTGCACATTGAAATGGAATAGTGCTCAGACGTTCGGTTCAAACAGCATGCTGTTATGAATTCTTAACAGTGGAAAAAAGTTCCTCCAATTTTTTGAAATTTTTGAAAAACAAGGTGAGGACTTCTTAAAGATCATTACGGGTGATATAATTTGGGTCCATCATTATGACCCTGAGAACAAACGGCAGTCCACAGAATACCACCATAAGGGACCACCTCAGGAGAAAAACTTCATAACTCAGGCCTCAGCTGGGAAGGTCATGTTGACGCTTTTTTGGTCTGAACCCTCTTCCATTTTGAGGTGCACTGGGTGAAAAATGTAAGCCTCTGTGTGTGCAAGGTCAAGCATGATGGAGGGGAGATGCCATGTGATTACACAGAACCGGTTCTATCCAGCTGTGTCTAATGTAACAAAAATAATTACAGTGGAGGCAAAATTTATCAGCCCGCCCTTGTATAATTTACTCTCTCATCCCATGGATGGATAAGTAAGTCCTCACACACTGGAGAGTAAATCTTTTCTCCAGGAATCCAGAATTCACACGAGAATAAAAGTTTCCTTTTACAGTAGGATACGGCTCCCCAGTTTACAGGTGTCTCAGATTGACACGCCTGCTGTCCAGCTCCGGTAAGGTTGGACGCCTTGCTAACAGTGCCTGCTCCTTGCCCCGGCCAGGTGTCTGTGTCAGAGGTGAAGATGGTGGCTGAGGAGCAGTTTGGGGAGCTCCTGGCTGCCGTGAGGAAGGCCCAGGCCGATGTGATGCTCTTCTTGGAGGAGAAGGAACAAGCCGCCCTGAGCCAGGTCAATGGCATCAGGAGTCACCTGGAGCACAGGAGTGCGGAAATGGAGAGGAGCCGGCAGGAGCTGGGAAGGATCGCGGCCATTGGCAACACCGTTCTATTCCTGGAGGTACAGGCAGTGGAAGTGGGGCAAGGGGAGGCATCTGTGCAGCCAACACCAGGGAGCTAACTGGGAGCTGTGGGGACAGAGAGAAGCAGGTATAGGCATCCAGGAAGAGTAGGGAAAATGTCCCAGAGCGGGAGGCTGGAATCAGGTCAGATGAGGAATGCTCCAGGACAAGTGTGTCCCAGGAGTGGGAACAGCATAGTTGAAGGCACAGAGGTTTGAGGACACACCACAGATTTGGGGAACTAGGTGCTTTCATACATGATGGAGGATGAGGCTGGCTGGGCCACGCAGATGTCTGGCTATGAGAGAAGCTTACTCTTCATCAGGAGAACGTCAGATGCGGGATGATGAGCCGAGAACAGTGCACTTTAGGAACTGCTGACACAACGGTGAGGATGCTTGCTTGTCAGGGGTGGGACTGCAGACCTGTTGCCCTTTGAAGGGGGCTATCGTGTGTTGGGGTAACTGAGGAGGGCCCCACAGAGGACACACTACTTTTCAGTACAAGGTACCATTACCCATTAAGGCCCATGTCAATAGACCTAGACCTGAGCGCGTGGAACCTTGTAGGGACAGAACACGAGGTTGGACATAAATCCTGCCATCCTGGCTCTGTCACTAAATAGTGGAGTTTTTAGCAAGTCACTTAACCTCTTGGGGTCTCTAATTCCTCATGTATCCTTCAGGTCAGAGTAAGTCATTTCAAGGCTCCTTCAAATCTAGTGTTCCTAAATACAAATAATTTTTCTCAATTGCATTTTTGAAAGAAATTCTTTTCTAGTTACAATAAACATAAATGTTCATTGTGGGGGGAACAATTGGAAAATACTGAAAAATAGGAAGGAAAACAATCACCTTGACTCCCACCGCCCACAGACAGCCATAGTTAATCTTGTAATAAGTGAGAGAAAGAGAAGCAGGCGAAGACGGACAAAATACTGACGGAATGTCTCCTTGTCAATTCCTTTGCTTTTCAATATGAAAACATGAAGAAAATATGAATAAAAATTTGGCTTTCCATGTCATGAGTTTCCCCAAAGAGTAGACACATAACTTCTCTTTATTTTCACTTCTCCTTTTATAACTTTCAGATGCACAAAATACATTTTAGTATCAGTTAACTTATTTATTTTGGTTAAAGATAACTTCCTTTCTCCCAAATTGTTAGCCAGTTGAAATGACAACATGTATTGAATAACCTATCCTTTCCCTCGCTGTTTCAAAATGCTATGCTTTTATCATGTATGGCACAAAATCTATATACAATATGAAAATACTTATCTGTCTTTCTCTCTATCCACTCCCTGGTTTGGACTTTTCCTCCTCTTCCACTGACCTATCTAACCTTGTTGGTACACCTGTTTTCATCACTGAGGCTTACACTGTATCCAGCCTGCTCTTCAGTGCTTCAGTTGGATTTGAATTTTGATGACGTGTTGCATCTGAAAGCAGCACATTGTTATGCATCATAGGGGCTTAGAGTGTTTATCTGGGTGGAAACACTTTTCAAACTGTAAATCACAGTATAAGAATCGGAGAAAATGGGTTGAATTGGTAAGGAAAAGTCAGCATTCCTGTCTGAGGACTGGTTTGTGCATCTTTCCTATGGTGGCTTGTGTTTAAATTATTTTTTAAAAAGTCCTGAGGATACGAGCAGAGCAGCAATGCTATCTCCATTTGGGCTGTTGGCAGAAAATGTGTTTTGTTCCTTGGTTTTCAGTCAGGACTCTGTACTGGAGATGCTCATGGCATCTAGTATCTCTTGATTTTTCAAAGCCCACTTTCCCAGTTTAAAAAATTAAATGCTTTCTGTGTTGTTAGACCCTGAGCTGGACACATTACATATGTCTTTGTGACGTGCATGTTATCATCAACATGCTTTACAGATGTAGAAAGTGGCGTAATGAGGGGAGCAGCCCAGTTTAAGATATACAGAAACCAAGGCAAGTTCTGCCATGTGTCTTTTCTGGTAGGAGTACTGCAAGTTCAAGAACGCTGAGGACGGTGCCTTCCCTAGTGTTTACATAGGATTCAAGGATAAGCTCTCGGGCATCCGCACAGTCATCACAGACTCCACCCGGCACTTAATCGAGTTGCTGCAGAACTATAAGGACAAGCTTCAGGAGTTCGCCAAGGAAGGTGAGATGCTTTCTGTGGGCTGTGGTACGTACATCTCTCGTAGTAGCTGATGGGGAAGGTGAGACAGAGAGAGCCAGGGGAGGGAGGGTGAAGTCAGGGGACTGTCTCACATTCAAAGCCATCCTTTGGCCACACCATGTTACTAAGGAACACACATCTTGATTTCATTTTATGATGGAGACCCGGAGAAGGTGCCTTCATCAGATCACGCAATTGGCCGACATTTCTGTGACCAGCTTCTCAGGTTGCTAATGCCTGTACTTTTAAGTGATATCCAACTCAGTCTGAGGTCTCTTTTAGCCTATTTTGCTTTATCCATGAGAGAGATGTGATCCGTTGAGCATGGTTCTCTGGCTCCAATCCCTTCTTCCCCAAGGAAGCCCGGGGGGAGTGGCTGGGAAGACTGCTTCTTAAATTCTCCTGCCCACCTGGACACGTGTGCACTCACAACTCTCTGATTTTCTAGAGGAGTGTGACATCAGGACGCAGGTGTCTGCCATCGTGGAGCGCAAGTATCGGACCTCAGAACCCGAGCCCAGCACCAGGCAGCAGTTCCTCCAATGTAAGTTGTGAACAGCTCTCTCTTCCTCAGTGTGAAGTCAGCATAATGCTCTGAAGCAAGAATGCCCTCTCTAACATGGGTTTAAGGTTCTTGCAATTTCAGGTCTATCCTTAAATGGTACATTTAAAAAATTTTAATTAAAAACATTTTTAAACTTCATTTTGAAACAATTTCAAATCTATAGAAACATGGCAAAAATAGGACAAAGAATTTCCATATACCTTTTGTTCAGTTTCTCCAAATGTTAACACTTTGTGTAACTACAATACATTTATCAAAACTAGGAAATGAACATGGCTACCACGTTATTAACTAATCTACAGCATTTATTCAAGTTGTACCAAGTGTTCCAACCAATGTCCTTTTTCTGACTCAAAGTTGGATCCAAGATCACAGATGTTTTCATGCCTCCTAGGTCTCCCCTGATCTGGGTCCAACCCTTAGTCTTTCTTTGTCTTTTGTGACCTTGGCATGTTTGAAGGTCTTGGCTAGTTCCCGATGACGTCTGGCTTGCCCGGATTGCATAACCCATTGCCTTGTCATTATGTGGTCTTGACACATAACTGGCCAGTTGGCATTCTTAAAAACACTGTATTTCCAACCAGGACTTCATTACAGTTAACAAGCTGGGAAGATTTCATCTCCTTGTAGAATCTGGATGTTTGAGGCTCATTTTGATAATATTTGACCAATTCATCTTTTTGGAACATGCCATTGACTCCTGCTTCTACTTGTTTTCTGGGGTGACCACTGGCTGACTAAATCCTACACCCCTTTTTCTCTGGTTATTAGGTTCAGCATCAGGTTCTATCACAGTTCCTGCCACAGCTGCTGCTTTCCCCAGGCCCTCTTGGTGTCCACACAGTTTCCTTTATTCTTTCCTGCTTCCCAACAGAAGCACATCTGTATTTTACAAATAGATATAACTTACTACAGGAAGCCAAACACCCTTCATTCTTAACATTAAAAAGGACACATAGCTTATTGTAATCTATTTTCTTTTGACTTCCAGATACCTTTTTGTACTTACTACATGCAGCTTTTCTCTTTGAATACTGTTATGCACCTTTAACCTTTTATAGACTCAGATCATTTCACTTTTCAAAGTTCTGGGGCTCAACTTGCCGACTTGACCAGTCGAGGGCCGCTTTCACATCAGCTTCTTTCTCCTTTAAGCATTAACATTCTGCCCTTGACATTCTTTTTTTTTTTTTTTTTTTTTTTTTTGGGTGGTCCCCTGGCTGGGAATCGAACTCAGGCCGCAGCGTTGAGAGCGCGAAACCTAGCCACTACACCACCAGGGAGCCTTCTCCTGCTGGTGTCTGACCTCCTTTCTCTGACATCTGTATCTCTCCAGATGCCTGCGACATCACCTTCGACCCTGACACGGCACACAGATACCTCCGGCTGCAGGAGGACAATCGCAAGGTCACCAACACGACGCCCTGGGAGCATCCCTACCCGGACCTGCCCAGCAGGTTCGCGCACTGGCGCCAGGTGCTGTCCCAGCAGAGCCTGTACCTGCACAGGTACTACTTCGAGGTCGAGATCTCCGGGGCGGGTGCCTACGTGGGCCTGACCTGCAAAGGCATTGACCGGAAAGCAGAGGGGCGCAACGGGTGCATTTCCGGGAACAACTTCTCCTGGAGCCTCCACTGGAACGGGAAGGAGTTCACGGCCTGGCACAGCGACACGGAGACACCGCTCAAAGCGCCCCCTTTCCGGAGGCTGGGGGTCTATGTCAGCTTCCCCAGAGGGAGCCTCTCCTTCTATGGCGTGCAGCCCAACGCCATGACGCTGATTCACAAGTTCGAGTGCAAGTTTTCCGAGCCTGTCTACCCGGCTTTCTGGCTTTCCAAGAAGGACAACACCATCCGGATTGCAGACCTGGGGGAGGAACCGGAGAAGGCGGCGCCGACGTCACTGGAGGCTCCCCGGTAGCCTCCAGGGTCGGTGTTCCAGACTTGTGCTATCCACAGTGGTTGGGCAGCAGCTGGCATTTTCAGGGTGACTTGAGGGCAGGAAGCTCTGGCTTTAGAAGTCACGTGGGTCTGTGAAGGAGGATGAGGGTCTCTGGCTCCTCCCTTTTGCCCCATGCTGTGCTGTTTATAGTCACCTTCAGGCGTCTCCTTCATCATCTGTGAGTGACACCTGTCTGCTCAGGTGAGCAGCACAGTGTGCCCCAAATTGGTATTGGGACTCTTCAGGGAGATCACAAAGATCACCAAGTAATCCTAATAAATCGCTAACTTTCCCGCACATTTCCTGTGTCCCAGACACTGTTTTGAGTGCTTCCTGCGTGTCAACTCCCATGATGCTCATACAGCCCCGTGCTAGATGCTCACATCACCCCTGATTTGCAGATGGGGAAACTGTGCTCCACGCGGTCAGTGAATTTGCTCAAGGTCACTGCGGTGGTACTGTGAGTGAGTGACAGAGCTGGGATTCAAACTGGGAGGGCTGACGTTGAACTTTTAACTACTCAACCTTGCTGCCCTCCTCAGTAGGTGGTGAGTGTTGTGTATAAGGAATGAACTACGTAATGAACTGCAAGCAGGGAAACAGCATCTTAAACCCCCCTCTCAGAGTTTGGAAATCTTCACACCCACCATGTCTGATGGGGCCGTGCTGCTGTGCAGCGGCAGGAAACTCACTCCCCCATTTTTTGGATGATAAGAAATGTGTTACTGGACTCCATGTCTCAGCCCTTGTGATGTCTGGGAAAGGGCCTCATTCCTCTCTTTTGAAGTGGACTTGTCCAGTTTCTCCTTTATAGGACAGTTCTTCAAGCATTTGAGGGGGTTTCTCATACACGCCCTCCCAGGAAGTGTTTTGCACTCTACTTCCCACCTTTCTTGTTTTCACAGTGCATTTCCCACTTTCTTGCACAATTTCCAGACCTTTTGTGCTCTGGATCATCTCATCCTCCTTTCCACAGACATGCTCCATAAGCATATTCATCAAGCCTTTGGGCCGATGACAACCTGTCTTAACCCTACCAGACCGCTGTACCGATTTTTCGGTCATTTCCGAACCTGCCGCTGTACCTCATTTTCGGGACTTTGCCTCGTACGTGAAAACAATGACCCCAAGTTCCATCTTATTCTGCCCACTTGCATGTAACTAACATTTTTCTATATCATGTTGTTTTTTTCTCTTTAATGCTCAGGAGCCCAGGTATAGGGGGCAGTTAGGTTCAGGGCCTCAGGTCTGGTAGGGTTAAATGAGTTTCTGAGAACCTAACCTGGAGCCCCGGTCAGAAATACATCATCTGGTTCTTTATTCATGGCCCTTGTCAAGGCAAGTCTGTTTCCCCGAGAAACGAGATGGGTGGAAACCAGAAAACAGAGAACATAAATGCGACGCCATGATTAATAATATATACAGGCTCGGTCTCTGCCTGGAGGTTACCAGCACAGAGTTCTTGAAACCCTTGAAATTTATTAAATGGTAAGAACATGGGGAAGCACTCGTGTGCCCTTTCTGTTCATACATCCCCTTGTTTCTTCTCTCCACCCAACATTTTGCCCTCTGCCTTCTGCATGTGGCTTACAATATAACAACGTGTAACAGCAGCTGCCATTTACTGAGTCTCTACTATGTGCTCATAAATGAGAATTGGCAAGTTTAAAAACTTGTTCAGTTACATCACTTTTAAGTGACAGAGTTTGGATGTGGGGGTTGAGGGTTCAGATGTCAGGTCCTGTTGCTAAGTACTGTTCTTAAATTCTCTTCCGCAGTTCTTATGGTTAGCAAGTCCACTACGTTCTCCTTCTCTTCCTGTAGTGTTTCATATACTTCCTGCATGTCAGTCACTTCAGTTGTGAAGATACCATTTCAACTGCAGGCCCTAAGGATGCTCTTTCTTCCTCATGACTTTGAAGTTAATTTTATGTTCTTCCTGATACCCAGAGTTGCTTCTCAGTGTTATTCCTTGGCCTTCTTTTTACAATGTCAACTTCTTAGAGGTTCTGCTATTCAACAGCGTGGTTTCCACCCATCAACCTTCTGAGCACTTACCTTGATTGACTAATAACTTTAGCATATGACTGCATGCTTTTCTCTTCAAGTCCTGCTTTTATATTCTTTAAGAACACCCTGGAGCAGTGAGCCAGCATTGCTGCCATTGTCCCACAGAGCAGGAGCCTTGTGGTGTGACAGCAAGCAGTGCACACAGGAGTGTCTGCCTGCAGATCACTTATGTAAAGTCTAGACAAAGTATAAAAATCCAATATTGAAAGGCACTGGAAAACATCCAAAATCATACAGAAGCCAAAGGAGAGTTTATTCTTAAAAACAAACAAACAACTGCAACAGGATAAATAGTAATGACTGGATGTTTGTGGCTTTGTTGCTCCAGGATGCACCCCCATGAGCAGTGGGCAGCAGAAACTCACAACCTTATTAGCTGATGCTATCAAAACACAGAATTTAGGGGTCCCCTGGTGGTGTAGTGGCTAGGGCTTCGGTGCTCTCAACACCGTGGCCTGAGTTCAATTCCCAGCCAGGTAACTACCTGCCCCAAAACAAAAAAACAAAAAACAAAAACAAACAAAAAAACTCCACAGAATTTAATTCTGGAACAGAACTGTGCCCACTATCTGACTATATACTACATGCAAATTCTTGACTGATCATGTTGTTAGGTTGAGGGGGCTCAATAAAAAGGCAAGCAGAGACCTGAGAGAACCCAGGGATCCACTGGGCTAGCCCCATGAGTGTGCGTGTGTTTTTAATGAATGCAATTCCCAAATATGTGGCTCGCAAGGCAGAAAGCTGCAGCCTTATGGCTTAAGACATCCGAGGACAGAGCCGAGTCAAGCAGAACGAATAGGAGTTTCCAGAATCAAGGGAACTGAAGGAGAATAAACCCAAAACCCTGAGCAGAAGCACTGTCCAAATCTTTGCTGATGGCCAGATTTCAAACATAAAGGGGGGACCTAAGGAGATTGGGTTTAAAACAGCAGCAGTTGGAAGCTGTGAATGTATACAGTGATCTCAGCTGCCAGAATGAATATTTCCATCTTAAACACTTAAATGCTCACTGCGGCGTTTAAGTTTACCCCATGAGCTCATAGAAACTTCTGTACATTTTTTTTTTTGTATTTTTGTGTTTTTCGAGAATGAATTACAATAGGAAATTTTTGTACTTTGATGTAATTTATTTTAATAAAGTGTATCACCTTAACTGTATTTACTTAAAAATATAAGTACTATAATTATTGTAAAATTGTTATTCAATGTGAAGCTGTTTGAAGGACTTTCTTCCATTTACAAGATATTTTAAATATGTTTCTCTGTGGCTTGCCCTATCAATAACAAAGATGTTTTGTATGCCATATTGTGTGACATTTTGTAATAAATTTTTTATGTCATCAAAAAAAAAAAAAGATAGACAACAAAATGGCGGCATGAGAGGTACCTCTGAAAAACTCCTCTGGAGATTACAACTCATAAAACACCTATACCTCAACCAAGGACCCTCTACACAATGTGCAATCACAGCTAAGAAACCCATTGGTTGCATTAAGGTACTGCAGGCAGGCAGAGGGATAAACAAAGGACAAATAAAGGGGAAGAGTGGAGACCTGGCTGCTCAATGGTCCCCACTTGGAACTCCACCACTGGGGGAGGGAGGAGGAAGAAGGTGGTGGGAGAGTTGCTCCGGACCTTACTCAGTCCGCAGGAGAGAGGAAAGGTGATCCACAGGCAGTGTGTGAGATACCGCACCCACCTCACTTTGGCCCCAGGAGATGCAGACCTGGTTGACACAGTGGCTGGACTTCACTCCATTGCCCCCTTCTCTGGGAGCAGTTGGGTGGTGAGGAGCAGCAGCATGAATGCTCTGGCCAGGAAGAAGGAGAGAGGGGGCTACATGCACGTGTTTCTTGGCCCGCATCCAGGACAAATGAAAGACCAGCATAAAGGACTGACCCCAAAGCTCAGGGCAGAATCCGCGTGTGGGGCAAACTGAGAACAGAAAGGTGCAATCACACCCGAACTCCCTGCAGGACCCCCTGAGCCACAGGAAGCAAACAAAGCTGCAAACACCCCTCCCACACAGACCTCTGCCTACCCAGTATCAGCAGCAAACACCAAAGAAATTGCAGCAGTAAGAGCCCAGAGAAGATGCAAAAATTAAAGAGATGGGAACAGATGACAAAGCAATGAAACAGAGTTCAAAGCAATGATTATAAAAACACTTAAGGAACTGAATGATAATTTCAACAGAGATAACAAACACCAAAGAAGACTTACAAACCATTATAAAGGACCAGAGAGAGAGATAATGACTACATTAACTGAAATGAAGAATGTAATAAAAGTCACTAAACTGGATAAAATAGAAGCGCAAAGCAGTGATTTGCAGGAAAAGTCAGCAGAAAACACCTAGCGAGAGCAGTTAGATAATAATAATTTCCAAAAAATACGAGGATGGATTGAGATTCCGCTGGAACTATATCAAATAAAAAATATTAGAATAGTATGGATGCTGGAAGGGACAGAGGAAAAGCAAAGGATCAAGAAATTATTTGAAGAAATAATGACTGAAAATTTTCCTAACCTGGCAAAGGAAATAGCAATGCAAGTCCAGGATACACAGAGAATTCCAAACAACATGATCCCAAACAGGGATACACTGAACACATCATAATTAAAATGACAAAAGTTAAAGAAAAAGATAAAATTCTAAAAACAGCAAGAGAAATGCAAGTAGTAACTTATAAAGGGACACCTGTTCGACTGTCAGCTGATTTCTCACCGGAAACTTTACAGGTCAGAGCGATTGGCGAAAATATTCAACATCATGAAAACCAAGAATCTACAACCAAGAATAACGTATCCAGCAAGACTGGCATTCAAAATTGAAGGACAGATAAAGAGCTTCTCAGATAAGAAAAAGCTACAGGAGTTCATCACCACCAAACCAGTCCTACAAAGAAAGTTAGAGGAACTTCTTTAAGATGGGGGAAAGGCTGGGAGAGTGGGTAAAATAAAGGGAAGGGATGGAGAAATTTAGTTTGATTGTTAACAGAAAATTGAAAGCAAAAAATAAACAAAACTCATGAACACAGTCAATAATTTAGTACTTTCCTGAGGATAAGGGGGGAGGTGGGTAGGGGAGAAGGGACAGGGACACAAATATATAGTGATGGAAAGAGAACTGACTCTGGGTGATAACCATATAACACAACACATAGAATATATAATGTAGAATTCTACACCTGGGACCTATGAAATTTTTACTAATCAATATCACCCCGATAAATAAATGTAATAATAAAAAAAAGAACACAGGGAGCATCTTTTGTTCCAATAACTGTCTTGCCTTTGACCTGTCTGATGCTCTGATCTCAAGCACATTACTTTAGCATCACTTGACTTGCTTCCAGAGTCCCTACCCTATGATTTGTATCTAAGGATTTTTACGATGTGGGACTTGAAAGTTTTATTCAATTTTTGAAATTTGAATTCTGTTGAACTTATTTTGTTACTTGAATTTAAAAAATTTTACATTGATGCTTGCTAACATACTTTTGATACATGATTATATTTCCAATATATTAGCTATTCTTCCTAGCCGAGTGTCACCTATAGAATTGTTAACTTTCCTTCTTCATCTTGATCTTGATATATATGTGTGTGTGTGTGTGTGTGTGTGTGTGTGTGTGTGTGTGTCTGTGTATAGATATATAGATAGATACAGGGTCCGGCACAAATAACACCCCCTTTTTTTTTAGGAGCTGGTAATCTATACCAAGTCTTTTACTACAAAATCATAAGCATGTAATAAAAGATTTGGTATAGATTACCAGCTCCTTAAAAAAGGGGTGTTATTTGTGTTGGACCTGTATAGTGTATACATGAGGGCTGTTTGGACAAAACCCACAGCCATTGTTGACACAACGAGAACAGTTACATGGCTGAATACATTCCAGACGGTTTTCGTATATTGATTAGGGTGGGGCCAAATACAAAATCTTGCAGCACTCAGTGTGCCCTGGGTTTAGTTATCCAATAAGTTACGCATTGGTAGAACTGGACAATAATGCAGCTTACTTTTGCCCCATTATCTACTGGACCCAAAGGAGGACTTTTTCAGTGGCAGAGATAGAGATAAGCTGTGTCTGCATTCACTTTCTGTTCTTACCTAACGTGGTTCTCACAAGAGAAAAGGAGATGACCTTGGCCTAC
The DNA here is from genome assembly GCA_004026885.1 of Lyroderma lyra. Classification (NCBI taxonomy): domain Eukaryota; kingdom Metazoa; phylum Chordata; class Mammalia; order Chiroptera; family Megadermatidae; genus Lyroderma; species Lyroderma lyra. The sequence continues at coordinate 109,138 of PVJL010003638.1, forward strand.
TTTGTTTTTATGGAATCTCCTTGGGTCATTGGTGTTTGTCACTTTCTTTTCTAAATGCTCACGATCTATTTGACAAACTGTTTTAGAATTCTGCTGTGGGTTAACATCAAGTTGACTGGGTCTTTTTTTTTTTTTCCAGAATCTACCTTATTCTTCTTTTTAAAAATCAAAACAGTTCTTCTGTTTTCATCTTCTACCATGCTCCCTAATTTCTCAAAGATTAGTGCCTGGTTTTCAGTCACTTTGGTAAATTGTATGTGCGTCATGAGATGTCGTTTGTTTAGGCCGGAACACTTGACCTGTGTAAAAGGAACCCCCGGGTGCCTCCTTACCTGTTGTGAACTTCATTTCCCTATCAGCTGTTTTTGTCTGTTCTCAGTTTCAAGATCTGTCTTCTTGATATAAAAGATCAAAGCAAAAGTGAGAGTCAGGAATATTGGCTTTCTTTCTGGCATTTCCTCAACGGATAGGCGTATCCAAAAACTGAAAATTGCCTAAAGCAAACAAATAAAAAAATTTAAAACAGAGAACGAAGGCTTATTTTATGTTCTCTGTCATTTCCCCCAGGCTGTGTGTATGTGTGTGTGTGTGTGTGTGTGTGTGTGTGTGTGTGTGTCCTCTGTTTTTACCTACCTTTATTTCCTCTTCCATTGTGTGCACAGGATACAGAATGTTCCTCATTTCTATATCCTGGAACAAACTTCTAATTTGTGATCAAGTTCTGCATTGGGTCATTGACTGACCTACTCCCTGATTGTTCCCTATATCTATAACCAATTACCCCACATTCCAAGGGCCACCACCCCAACCTCATTAAATAACTTACATTTGTATTAAACATTTTCTTTGATGATGAGTTAAAAAAATGAATGTAAACATATTCAGGATAATTGGGATAGCCACCTTGTAACCGAACAGCTATGCACATAAGAAGTTACATCTAATTTTATATTCACAAATATTTCAAAGTCTTTAATAACAGCAATACCAATTGAAACTCAACATCAGGCTTTTATATATATATATATATATATATATATATATATATATATATATACACACACACATTTTTTTTCCCTTAAAAGGGGTCTATATAGGACTTAAATTTTTTTTTTTAAAGTGGTGAAACAAAAAGATAGTTTATTGAGGGGAAAGTGCACTCCAAAGACGTAGGAGCAGGCTCGAGCAAAGAGAGTGGCTCAGGAGCCCAGGACTTAAATTTGACTATTTCTGTTGTTCTAGAAATGAGATGACCAGCTCTTTGAGAATATACAGCAACTGCCTCTGTTAGCAGTGCCAAATTTAGGAGATTTACGGTAAAGCCATGTTTCCTAGGAGGTCAGTACAAAAGCCAGACTTCTACCGGCAGTTTCTGGGCAAGAGAAGCTTTCTATCCATCGCAGCAGTTTAATTTTTGTTTAGGAGATGTTTATAACAGAAAAGGCTCAATTGGGATATTTCTCAGCTTCTCCTGTTCCCCTGGTGTTTGGTGGAGTTAACCCCAGGCAAGGATAAAACGAACTGGTCCTCTCAGGACCATGGAAAACCTGGAATCAAGCCTCAAGAACGCCCCCTATTTTTGTTGTGAGAAGGGGAACGACTCAGAGCCCGTGTACCAGAAAAATGAGATGTGTATCCTGGCTTGGAAGATCTTCTGTACCAAAGAGTGGTTCCAAAGGATCAGTGAGATATCCCAGAGGAGCTTCCTTGTGAGCATCCTGAAGCAGTTAAATAGCTTGCATTTGTTATATTACTTTCAAAATCTCCTTCAGACCACACAAGGGAAGGATTTCATCTATCACAGGTCCCGGATGCACGTCAGCAAGAAGGAGGGGAAGATTGTGAAGTCTTCCTGGAACCAGATGTTGAACAAAACAGTAGAACAGAAGATAAGGGAGACACTAAACTGGTTTGGGAACAGCACCCCATGGATGAAGGCCAATTACACCATCCTGCTGCTGCAGATGTGCAACCCCAGATTACTGCTCACTGCCGCTGACGTCATCCGAGTTCTGTTTCAGAGAGAGTGGGACAACATTTCAGGTAAACGAGGCCACAGGTAGAGACCAGAAAGCCCCAAAGACCAGAAAGCCAGGCTTCAGCAGCCTGTAAGACAAGGATGTCCAACCTTTTGGCTTCACTGGGTCACATTGGAAGAAAAATTGTCTTCGGCCACACATAAAATACACTAATACTAACGAGAGCTGGTGAACTAAAAAAAAAAAAAAAAGTTTTGTGTATAATTTTTATAATATTTTAAGAAAGTTTATGGATTTATGTTGGTCCACATTCAAAGCCATCCTGGGTTGCATGCAGCCTGTGTACCACAGGTTGGACAAGCTTGCAAGGGAACCAGAGATGTGGAGAAATGTAGGTAGATGGGGATTTTCTAGAAGGTAGGATATAGTTCTTTGTCCTGACACCTGATCCTGTTTATTAAAGGATAAATGGCTGAATGTGACTTCCTTTTGAAAAGCTGTCAAATGACAAGTGTGGAAGGGTGTAGAGAACTTTGAACTCTCAAACATTTGAAGTGAATTTTTGCATCCCTCCCGCCCACAAATGGCAGGTCTATGTCTCTATTACTTAAGGCTGGGGTGGTTCCTGCATTAGTGGGTGAGGGGTCAGATGGCTTGGGAGGGATGTAAGGGGGGAAGCTACTGAATTGCTTTCACTTCACCTTGCACTGCACAGAAACCAAGCCAACAGGTCCAAACCTAGGAATTTCCCCGCATTCATTCTACCATAGTTCCTGCTTGTGCATAAAATTCAGTCTTGCAGTGGAGTTTATCCCAGGCTGGAGAGAGTGAAAGGTTCAAATAAGACTAATGCAGTCAATTTCAAATTGTAGCTTGTGTCAGACCCCTAGTAATGTTTATAAAACAAGAACAACACAGATAGCTGGCCTCCCTTGGAGCTCCTGATGCAGTAAGTAAGTTGCATTTCTAACAAATCCCCAAGTGATACTGATGTTGCTAATTTGGGGACCTCACTTTGAGAGCCATCCATCCAGGGTGTTAGTGAGATCTTGGAAATGTTTGGCTAGCTCAATCAGGGCAGCAAAAGAAACCACAAGGGAGGCCACAGATAGAAGATTCCAGAAGGGTCCGGAAGTGGAAGCTTCCATCTGTGGAAAAGCACAGGTTGGGAGTGGGGTACAGCAGTTTCAGAGTTTGAGTTCTTGAAGACTAGGAATTTCTAATGACCTGATGTGTGTGGTTGTAATTGTAGATTACCAAAATCCAGAAGAATTGTAAAGCTAGATGACCTAGGGCGCAATTAGATTCCAATATACACTGCTTGACTTCTTTGGTGCATCAGGAAAGTAAAAGAATGATAATCTGGAATGAAAAAGTTGTGAAAAAAAATCAGGGAATCCTTAATCGTACAGATAAGGAAGCCAAAGTTCAGGGAATCTTAGTGACTTGGCCTAAGACACCCAGCAAGGGGGTAGAAAACCAAGATACCCCTGCTGAGTGTCTCCTCCTGTGCACTGCTCCCCGGACTGCAAGGGAGGGCAGACTACATACAGTAGGCCCGGCTTACAGGCCCATGCATTATACTGTGGTTTGTTCTCAAAGACTTCCCTCACCCTATAGAGGAATCAGCTACTTATATTGGCATCAAGTCCAGTTATGCAACTTTCCCTTTTTCCTTGGGGAGCTTATCTCTTTAAAAGTAAAATTTCTCTTTTGACTACAGGACTGTTATTCATATCATTGAAGAAAATTCAGCCAGAGCTTTAGAAAAGCAGCCCTGCTTCCAGCTCCTGGCCACAGCTCTCCCATACTCTCTCCTGGTATTTACAGTGCGGGTAAATTTTGCACTGTAGGTGGGCTGGCAAAATCTCCCAAGGGGCTTTCCATGATTTCCGCATGGAAACTCCGAGTCTCCAAATGAAAGCAGACATAACTGGCTTGGCCCATTTTGTGTAGGTTTAAATGAAGCAAGTGGAAATGAAAGCATTTGTCTCTTTTTCCTTCACACACATGCTTACAAATCAAACTTGTCTTGACCTTCGGTTTATCAGGTCTCGATCAAGACTCTGATCATGTGTTTTTCTTTCTTAAGAAAAACTACAACCCCCCAGTTTGAGACCTCACCTGTGTACTGGGCAGCCAGAACCAAGAATACATCCTTCCCTTTGCCTAAAGATTCAGGAAAGGAAAGCTTGTTTGAAAATGCTGTAGGGGGGAAGCATCTAGTATTGGTAACTCAGCTTGTAGTGAAAAAGCCAAAGAGATACAAGATTGGGAAGTTTCCACGTGGTTGGAGGGCTGAGAGGACAAGAGCTTCTTGGGGATGACAGATTTGGGGAATTAACATTTATTTTTTGCCTGTGGTGTGTTGGATATTTATTCCATCATTTAAGCCCATATCTGGGCAGTTTGAAGTTCATGTTTTCACCTCTTCAGCATGGTGCCTCTGAGAGACATCTGAAAATAGAGATCACAAAGGAAATGCTTAAGGGCTTCTTTGGAAGAATCCCTCTGACCAAGGCCATGGTCCCTCATCTAGCCCCTGATCCCAGGCATGGTGGGCATCTCTAGAATTCAACCCGCACTTTTTGAAAATTTCAGTGGCTATTTTTGCAGCATTGGATTCAGTCTTGAGGAGGAAAGAAAAGCAGTGGGGAATTTGGGCCCTGACCTCAAGGCACTCCTAAGTTGCCTTTCAAAGCAAGACAGATACATGAATTGATGATAGGAAACAAAACACACAGATTCTAAAACATTATTTCATAATGGAAATTTTTACATTTTAAAAGTAGGTGAGACAGTGTGATAACTGATCCATAACCATCACCCAACTTCAATAATGCTCAACATCCCCCTATTTTGAAATTGTTTAAAATGTTCTTTTGTGTAATTCAAAGAATTTTGCAGAAACCATGCCATTTCACCCAAGTAGGGTAAGCATTGCACCTATAGACATCTTCTTGAGCTGGGAAGGTGGAAATGTACAAGGGGGACCCAAAGAAATCTGGAATGACCTGGAGGGCAGGCCCCTTGTAGTACAGGCTTCCCCCACTAGGTGAGTGTTCTAGGAGCCTATCTGCATCCGTGTACCAGCTGGCATTGTTGTGCCAGGCTGTGTGCGGCTTCAGTAAATTGCTTTTGAGGGCACTTGCAACACATTTACCCATTTCATGATGGGTGATTTACATGAATGATGTGTGGCATAACCATGCACCACCCACAGTGCTCTGAGCGTTCAGCAGTTTTTGACCAAAACACCATGACCCCCGTGCCACAGCTCCCTATTCACCTGATCTTTCCCCAAGTGACATATTTTTGTTTGTTTGTTTGTTTTCCTGGATGAAAAAAGTTGTCCAAGGGAAAGGTTTAGCCAATGTGGAAGAGGTGAAACAAAAATGGCAGAAACACTAAAATGCATCACAATCGACGAGTTCAAAAACTGTTTTGAGCAGTAGAAAAAGCATATTGATGGGTGGATTGCATCCAACAGAGAGTATTTTGAAGGTGACTGAAGTCTAAACATGTAAGAATAAATGCACAATTTTTTATAAATGAATTCCAGTTTTTTGGGTCCCACCTTATACTTGTATGTTTGATGAGGGGGTTTCTATTTTCAGTCTGGCAGAAGAAATGGCAAAAATCCAGTAGCCTATGAGCTGTCTCTGATGAGTTCTACTGGCCTGGAGTTACCACAGACAATACCCCAACCATGAACCTTTCTCTGGCTTTATTCTAGAGGGACAACAGAAGCGTCCGCTCCAGTGTATTTCCGAGATGAATAGGCTGTTTTCTGGAAATGCAGACTTGTCCAAGGCAGGCTGTGCCCTCTCCGACCTGTTGGTTGACCTGGATGCCATCAGAGACCTGTGCTCAGGGACCAGCGAGTTCCGGGACTTCATCCGTCACCTGCCCGTCCACCTCTCCAAGTATATCCTAAGTACGCAGGGCTGTCTTGGGGGATTTCTCACGAATCCTCCCATTACGACCCAGTTTGGAGGTTCCCAGGTCTACCTTTTGTTTTTTCAGGTATGCTGGATAAAAACACCCTGAACAAATGTGCTTTTGTGAGCCAGCACTGGGCCGCACTGGCCCAGCAAGTCAAGACTGACCTGTCGACACACATATTCATCCAGGACCAGATTGCCTTCTTGCAGGTACAGTACTTCCTGTCTGGGAGGGGATGCACTAGAAACCAGCCTCGTGTCCTTGTGGAGGTTGGCCTGACCGTGAGCCTTTTGGTCCAGTTGGCAGACCCTTATCTGGTCTCCTGTCCCACTCCTACAGCTTCATAGGCTTCCTCAGTCACTTCCTTTTTTGTGCGGACACCCCATTAACTGTCATTTACGGTCAGTGCCTTGAGCAGGGACAAGATGTACAGGCACCTCTCAGGATGAGAGAGGCAGAGTCTTTCTGAGACCTCACAAAACAGGGAATTTTTTCCCCCTCCCGGAGAGCTACATTATGGTTCACGTGATGAGAAAGCCATGACTATGCTTCTGGGCCGGCCTCCTAGGGTACACAGATATTTACAAGGCCCCAAGTTCATTGTTAGGTTCAAATGTAATTTTCCCCCAATAGTCACCATCTCTGGCAATTTTACTTCTGTTTCTTGCCCGAAGCTTAACTTAAATCATAGGTTCCTGGTAGCTTGGGTTTTCCCCAGTAGAGATATAGGTGAGAAAGGTGAGAAGCAGCAGCCTTGGGAGGCCACAGTCTGGGAAGCTGGCAACCACTGACCATCCCTTGCTGGTCTCACCACAGATCTCGTAGCTGACCTTCTGTCAGCCAGTCTGCACACACTCCTGGCCTAAGTGGCCAGGCCTGAAGCTCCCTTAGCCAGAGCTCACCCATTTTTCAGATATTGCCAGGCACTCGTGTTTCCCCTCCTCTTGGAGAGTAGGAGCCAAGAGTATCCATTTTCTGTCATCCCCCCACCCCAGGGGTCCTACACAAGGGGAGTCGATCCTAGTTACGCCTGCAAACTTCTCATCCCCGTTCCTAAAGTGACAGATGACGGAAAGCGCGTGCGTGCGAAGAATCAGAAATGGAAACTGAGAATGAAGGTGGGCTCCGATGGTATCGGCGTGGGGCGGGGGGCAGATAACTGTGGGCGTGTCATGTTCTTAGCGGCCATCGAAAGCTGAGGCCCAGGCTCTGCCCTCACACAAGGACATTATAGGAAAAGGAAAGACAGGGACATAGCCTTCCGATATAGGATATGGGAGGCACCATGGCCTAGGGGAGATCGGAGCTCTGTGCTGTGTGTCCTTGAGCAAGTCATTTCCTTGCTTTATATATTAAATGCCTCATCTGTTCAATGAGGAGATTGATGTGCTTGCCCTCTCAGGGTTGCTCCTTACTTCAAATCCCACGGCCTTGTCCTACAAGGGCAGGCTGATACATTGCCTCCACCGTAATATTTTTTTGTTACATTAGACATAGCTGGATAGAACCGGTTCTGTGTAGTCACATGTTATCTCCCCTCCAACATTCTTGACCTGGGACACACAGGTGCTTAGTGCCTGCTCGTCGGCCCCTCCCCATCACCACGTGGTGGACTTTGTGAGGCAGCTGGAAGGAGAAATTAAGGTTGCTGATGTTATGAAAATGGCAGCACAGATGCACAGAGTGTGCAGCAGTCCTTTCACATATGGCTTGACTTCCCATGAGTGTGCTTTGTACTGTTGGATAGATGCAATATAAATGAGAAGCCCCCACTTTCAAGGGTCACATAAAGGGCACCTGTGACTGTGAGCATACCCTTTGTGAGCTCATTTTTGGAAAGGCTGTGCTATCAGTGACATTGAAAGTTCATGCACTCAGAACACATAGAAAATACATAGAGGTGGGATGAGAATTAGGACACTCGACTCAACATTTTCTAACTCACAGATTATGTTAGTGCCTGCTCGTGGGCCCCTCCCCATCACCATGTGGCAGCAGCCACAGCCTGAAGAATTTGTGGACCCTGTGCCCTTGCTAGGGGATAGTTTAGGGGATGTGTGGGTGAAGTTGCCAACATACTTTGACTCCAGGTGTTTTCTTGTTAGAGTGACTACAACCTGTGGACCGCATACCAGAACCAGGAGACCCAACAGATCCAGATGGAGGAGAGAAATGTTTTCTGTGGGCCTTACAACATCCGCATTCTCTCTGACACGTAGGTACGGGGGTCCGAGTCCAGGTCTTCAGGGACCCTTGAATTGCCCACTCTGAAATCTTAGGGTTCCCATGTCCCTGGCTCCCTGGGAAAGGCAATCCTTCCTCACCTCAAGCTTTAGCTTCAGACTAACATGAGATCCCATTTGGAGAACAGGTGAATGATTTTTTGCACCCTTCTCAGCTATGTGGGGAGAACACTTTGCCCTTATAAATTTCGGGTATAGTGACCAGTCTTTTGCACAACTTATGTGCATGAAATAATTCTTTATTTTTTAAAATATCTTTATTATTTTATTCTAATGTTAGGAGTAATATATGCTTAGTGGAAAAAAAATATACCAAATGCCAGAAGATGAATAGAGAAAAGCAAAGACCTTTATAATCTTGTCATCTAGAGAAAACCAGCATTAATATCAATGTCTACCCTAGAATTTTTTTCTTTGCATGCATAAACATGTATTTTAAATAGAAATGGGCTTATGCTATGTGTATTTCTGTAACCCATTCCAGCAAAATACTGTAGGTTTCCTTCCATGTTAAAATATGAAAATGGCATTATATTTATGATACCTGCATAGTGTGACATCATTTGGATATGCCATCAGACGACCCTTTAATAATCAATGTCCTGCCATATTTGAGGCCTGGGACTTCACTCCACATTCATAAGGTTTTGTGAAGGCTGTCTCTATTTTATTTTTGGTTGTGGATCATGGTAACAAATTGTGCCTTGACCAATCAGTGAGGAGAAGAGCGGCAGGTAGAGGAAAGGCACACTTGAATTTTTTGGAATGATATGGTGATAAGTGCTCTTTAGAAGAGATGACTAGTTGAACTCAAGATATGACAAGTGGAATGAGGACAAAGTTGCTCCTCATATTTATTTATTTATTTATTTATTGTTTTTTTAAATTTATTTTTATCGTGCTCCTCATATTTAGAGTGACTATACATCCCTGTTTACTGAAACAATCACACTTTATAGTCCCAGAGGAATTAATAATACAATAAAAAGTGTTTGGGCAATAAATTATTTGGTCATTCCGCTCCTATTTTATCTATTTGCTAATCATCTTATGACTGGAAAATCCATTTAACTCACCCTGTTTTATTGGACTGCAAGCTCATTGAGGGCAAGATCCATATCTTACTCACCTTTGTGGTTCTCATGGTTCCCATTAGCACAGGACTTTAAACCTCGTACAGTAGACTCTCAGTTAACCAGCACCCATGGGGATTAGTAGATGCTGGATAAATTTAAGTAGACTCTCCGTTAACTGGAACTCAAGCAACTAGCACTCTCAAGCAACCGGCAAAAAAACCCTTTTTTTTTTTCTGGTTGCTTGAGTTCTAGTTAACAGAAGTCTACTGTATGTGCTCTTTGGATATTGGTTAAGAAAAAAATAAAAGGAAATGGTGAGATATGCAGTAGGTAGACAGCTTCCCAACTATGTACCTCTGACATTTCCCGTGACAAGTCGTTTCTATGGTCAAATAAGTTTGGGAAATGCTGCATACTCTACTCTCTGTCTTGGGGAATTTTCATTACATTAGCAGATTTTTCATTTTTTATTTTTTCAGTTTTGCCTTTTGTCTTTAGCTTTAAATCTACCTGCAATGGTGTTTTTTTTTGTTTGTTTGTTTTTTTGTTTTGTTTTATTTTGGTGTGAGGCAGCGATCCATCAGGGCCCTTTAACACTAGGCCTTGCCTTCTGCTATTTCCCTTGTTGGAAGACTAAATGTTCTATTATACCTGCAGGGGAAAACCACCATGCTATTGAATTCCAGGCCAGACACTAACTCTTCTCTCACGGGTCATCCTTTCCCCCCGGCAACGCAGGTGGGACAGAGACAGAGTCATCCACTATTCTGGGGGAGATTTGGTCGCTGTGTCATCCAATCGGAAGATCCGACTTCTGGACATCCTACAAGCACAGGAGGTACCCATCCAGTTCCGAGGCCACACTGGGAGTGTCCACACCCTCTTCTTGTGTGACGATGGAAACTTTCTCCTGAGCGGGAGTTATGACATGAGTATCAGGTGAGTGGTCCAAGGAAGCTGTGGTCCCCATCCCATTCCAGGCCTAAAGTCTGCTTGTGGAAGACACATATGTGTTTTTCCTTTTTGTGTTTATTGAAAAGTTATTGTAAATGATACTGACTTCTAGAATAACCTACATTTTTCTTTTTGGCCAGGTAACAAACAAGGGTTTGTATCTTGTTTAAACTTTGAACGAGATAGACTTATAACAATGATCAGGTCTATTTTCTAGTTGAAGACTATGAATCAGAAATATCTTTTTTAGCAATCTTAGATGAAGGCATAATTTACATAATTTTAACAGATTCCTTCAGGGAAAAGTAGTTTTACTGTGGTATGAAATATGGTATAGAAGCAAAATAGTCTTTTAAATGTATATTTTACATATATTTTTGAACAATTTAATTAAGACCCTTGTACTCATTACTCGGGGATCGTGCCTTTGGTGGTATATATAAAAAGTCATTACCATGCCCAAGGTCATCTAGTTCTCTCCTATGCTATCTTTTAGGAATTTTCAAGTTTTGGGTTTTACATTTAAGGCTATGATCCATTTTGAGTTAGTTTTTGTGAAGGGTATAAGGTCTGTGTCTAAATTCATTTTCTGGATGTCCAGTTGTTCCAGCACCATTCGTTGAATGGACTATCTTTGCTCTACTGTATTTGCAATCAGTTGATATTTATGTGGGTCTATTTCTGGGCTCGCTATTCTGTTCCATTGACCTATTTGTTTATTCTTTCACCAATATTACACTGTCTTATATTACTATGGCTTTCTAATAAGTCTTGAAGTTGGGTAATATGAATCCTCTAACTTTGTTCCTTTCCTTCGATATTGTGTTGGCAATTCCGGGTCTTAGGCCTCTCTGTAGAAACTTTAGAATAAGTGTGTTCATATCTACAAAATAACTTGCTGGGATTTTGATTGGGATCACTTTGTTTCCTAAAATTTTTATTTGTTTTGTTATTAGTTATGCCTTTGGAGTATGTTTTAATATAGGTTGTGGGGCAAGTTCTACTCTTCACTTTTCTTTTTTATGTAGCTTAGCTATAGTATATGTTTTTTCAGTTTTTAGAGTAAATTTATAGACTTAAAAAACCTTAACTAGACATGATTGGGGTTGTATTGAATTTATAGACTAATTTGTGCAACACATTCATTTCTTTGTTCTTTCTTAGAGCTTTAAAAATATTTTTTAATATAAATCTTGTGTGTTCTTATTTAATAACCTGTAAGCTTTATAATTATATTGCTACTGTGAAAGGTATCTTATTTTCAAATTGGTTATTGCCGGTAATGAGAAATGATACCAATTTTTGTAGGTTGATTTTGTATTCTGCAACCTTACTAACTCTGTTATTAATTATGAAAGTATGTATGTTGATTTGGTTTTTCTATGTAGATGATCATATCAACTGGAAATAATGACAATATACTATCATCTTTTCTAACACTGAAACTATGTTTAAAATTTTTCATTTATTCTGACATTGCCTAGGCCTTCCCCATTAAGCAGTTGCAGTGAGGGCAGGCATCTGGGCCTTCCCCTTTTTGAAGGAATGTATTTATAGTTTCTCCATTAAGCATAATGCTTGCTCTTATGCCTTCACTTTATAAGTGTACTAAATCAAGGAAGTTCCTTCTGTTTTTCTAATTCGTGTTTATCAAATACCTTTTCTGCATAAATTAAGACAAACAACTCGACACATGATTGGTCATGTTGATAGAAACAGAAATTCAAGACATGCTTCTTTTTCAGAGCACTGGGACATCATTAAACACACTGTGGGTGCATAGTAGGCTCTGACAAATGGAGGACATTTGGGAATAATTGAAGAAAAAGCTTAGTACATCCAAAGAAAAACAAAAGAAACATTTATTAGTTGTGTAATATGTGCCAAATCTAATAATAACTCCATGAGGTAAGTGTCATTGTTATCCCCACTTGACTGAGGTGCAGTGTTTCACTAACATATCCAAGGTCACACAGCTAGTAAGTGATGGCCTTGGGATTGAATCTCAGGCATCCTGGCTCTAGAACCCACCATCTTAACATTATACTCTGCCCTGTCACAAAAGCATTCTGGCTGAAGTAGAAGTCTATGTGAATGATAATTGAGAGACCTCAGCCAAGTTTGCTTATTAAAAAACTGTGACTTATGCAGGTTTCCATATATCTCTTTAGAAATGTACATAAATTATTTTGGACCTAAGTGGTTGTGGTATATCACTCTATTGTTCTTGTTTCAAGATCAGCTCTACCACTGAATCAGTGCCATGAATTCTAAGCCTGGTGATCATTCCAAGGACCATTTCACCTAATACCCACAAATATTTATCTACATTTTCTACAAGTTGGTCACATTCTAATGTTACACCCACTAATTCAGGTTTCTCAACTTCAGCACTATTGACTTTTGGGGCTAGAACATTCTTTGTGTGGGGGCTGTGCTGTGTATTGTTGGATTTTACACACTAGATATTATAGCACCTCCCTCCCCACTTGTGACAACCAAAAATGTCTCCAGATTTTGTCAAATGTCCCCTGGGGGTGGAAATCACCCTGGGCTGATAATCACTGCATTTGTATACTTAATTTCTCACAAAAACTCTGTGTAGGAATTACTATTATTATCATTTCTATTTTATCAGTGAGAAAATGAGGCTTACATGGGAATTAAGTGATTCTCCCAAAGTTACACCTTATAAGTCCTGCAACTGGGATTCTAATCCAGGCCTCTGAGCTCAACCATGAAACATTGCCACTTTCTTGAGTACTTGAGCTAAAGGAACTCTATGTAGTATTATCCCTTGGACCCTCAGAAAAATCTCAAAAACATTTTTTTTTGACCTGATTCCTGCAGATGCTGGGATCTAAAAAGTGGGGCTTGCATACGAATCTTCAGTGGCCACCAGGGGACAATCACTTGCATGGATTTACGTAAGAACAGGCTTGTATCTGGAGCGAGAGATTGCCAGGTGAAAGGTGAGAAAGAAGTATCCTCAGTTTCTTAAGGAGTTTCCCCAAAACGATGGGCTGCGAAAATACATGTTTTGCTCATGGATATAGGCAGTCATTTGTTCTTTTTTTCATCCATCCACTCATCCATATATCTATTAACCCATTCCTTCGACAACTAATTGTTGAATTAGTTGCAAAACACCTAGCACTATGCTAGACACTGTGCTAGGTGTTCAGGAAAACAATATGAATATGATATGACCCCTTTGATATAGCTTTTTATTTTGTCAAGAGGCTCATAATCTCCTAATGTAAATAGATACATACATATATAATGGGGGATATAAAAAATTTTGTGAATAATAGCTGCTATTTATTGTGACTGTGATAGGTGCTTTATATATCTTTTCTTACTTAACTGGCTGCAGACAAGGAATCCAAAACTAAGAGAGAAAGTTAACTTGTGCCCAAATTAAAACTGCTAAGTGGTAGCATGGAAATTTGAACCCAGGGCTGTCTGTCTATAAATCATGTACTCCTAACCAATATGCAGAGTTCTAAGGGCCGATATGAGAATGAGGGAAAGCACCACCAATGGGATGCTGTTTGAGTGATGTCCTGAGGATGAGTAGCTCTACTGGCAGAGCGAGCAGTGGGGGACAGTCCAAGCAGAAGGAACAGCTCAAGCTAATTCACAGAAGGTTGAAGAAAACGGTATATTCAGAAAATTTCCCCTTGCTTGGCGTGGCTGGACAGCAATGTGTGATGTTGTAGAAAAGGAAGTTCGTTTGTGGCCAGATTATCAAGGGCTTTTTGCATTATTGCAGGAAACTGAACTTTATCCTATAGAACGTAGGATATATGCTACATATCAAGGGTGTCCAACTTTTTGACTCCCTGGGCCCCATTGGAAGAAGAATTGTCTTGGGCCACACACGAAATACACTAACACTAACGATAGCTGATAAGCTTAAAAAAAAAAGGTCTCCAAACAAGTTCATAATGTTTTAAGAAAGTTTACAAATTTGTGTTGGGTGCATTCCAAGCTCTTCTGGGCCTCACACTACTCATGGGTTGGACAAGCTTGCTATCTGTGCTTTTTAAGTCAAACATTGACATGATCATATGTGTTTGAGTAAGATAACCCTAGTGATGGCGTGGAAGAAGGATTTTGAGGCAGGTGACTATGTGGAGATGGGACAAGTTAAGACACAACTCAGTCTAGAGAACTGTGGTGTTTTCATGCTATTGGAGAACAGGCAAGTGTGAAGAAACCCAGATACATTAGGTGGTACAGACTCATTGAAGGAAGTTTTCCAGAGGGAGAATTGGTGGAAATTCACCACCAATTGGACATGAAAATTGAGAAAGATAGAAGGGCAAATGATGAGGCCAGATTTTTAACCTAAGGCCATGGGGTATATGGAAGTGCCATGAATGGAAGCAGGAGGTACAGGGGACTACTAGGGGACAGTGAGGAATGGATGAGGAGGTGGTGGCTTCTATTTTGCATGTGTAGAGTGGGGGGAGGTGCAGAATGATGGCCAACCAAAGATATTCACATTTTAAATCCCTGGAACCTGTGGCTATTACCTTGCAAAAGGGACTTTGCAGAGGTGATCAAGTTAAGGACCTTAAAATGGGAACATTATCCTGGGTTATTGGTGTGGGCCTGTGGATAGTCACCCGAATCCTTAAAAATAGAAGCTTTCTTGTCCTGAGTCAAAGGGAGATGTGATTGTGGAAGAATGGTCAGAGACACACAATGTGGCTGCCTTGAAGATGGAGGAAAGGGGACGTGAGCCAAGGACTGTGGGTGATCCCTAGAAGGTGGAAAAGGCAAGGAAATGGATCCCCTCCCCCAGAGTATCCATAAAGGAGCACAGCCCTGCTGATACCTTGATTTTAGCCTTGTGAGGTCATGTTGGACTTCTGTAAGATAATAAATTCATGTTGTTTCCAGCCACTAAGCTTGTGGGGATTTGTTAGAACAGTCATAGAAGGTACTGAGTGTGGGCTTCCCACTGATATCCAGGTGAGGGTTGCAGGAGGAAGATGCAGGCAGTGGCTACATTGCTCTGGAGCTCCAGGTATGTTGAGTTTGTGGTTTCCAATCATACTGAAAGGTGAGAGCCCTGGCTGTGGATAATATTTCCCCTAAAAATCAGGAGCAAAGAGTGAAAAGAGAAGAGAAGCAAGGGATCCAGGACACCACAGCACGTGAGGGGTAGGTGGAGGAGAAAGATGTGCAGAAGGCAGGATGGGGTGGTCTTACACACGCAGACACTCAGACCTGCTTAAAACCCTCCCTCCCTCTTCGCCCTCCTCGACCTGGATGAAAGTCTTGTTGCCAGGATTGCATTGAGGAGTAGAGCCAAAAGGATGAAAGGGCGAGGGTCCAAAGCTAGAAGGGCAGACCAAGGCCTCCAACCCTGAGAGGATCTTCTGGATACTAGGGCAAAGGGACTCAACCTTTATGCATGAGATACACAATAAAAAATACATCGAACTGTCTCTTTCTCCTAATCCTGGCCTGAGCCTTCAGCCCACTTGCTTCCCCTGGGCTCTCCCTACCTGCCTGGGTGACCAAAATAGAAGGAAAAAGCAACAATGTGGAGACCTGAAAGGTAACTGCCCACTTTAAAAATTCTTTAAACCAGGGCACCTCGCCAATGAATCCTTGAATTCATCTTTCAGTTTTCACATTTCTACTTTGATAAAAGGGCCAACATATATGTAAAAATAAGTGAAAAATAAAAGCATACTTAGATAGTTAGGGTTAGTTGAGCATGCACAGTTAAGAGTATGGCCCTGGGTTTAAATCCCAGCTCAACTTACTTACCACCTGTGTGACTGTGAGCAGGCTCCTGAACCTCTCTATGCCTCAGTTTCCTCATCTGTATACTCTGGTGAAGGTGAATTAACACATGTCAAGCACTTTGAATGACACCTGCTCATTGTTAGGACGACATAAGCATCAGCTGTGGTTATTTTGTCTTCAGTTACACATTCAGTTGCCTGGGAGGTACTTTGGGGGGTGACACAGTTGACTTTAGTGTTCTCATCCCTGAATTCATGGTGTCCACTTTCAATTCTGACCTTTAAACTCTGTTCTCCTGCCCATCCACTTACTCTCATCTCCACCCAACTTACAGGACACCAGGCACCCTCTCTGGGATGCAGACGCAGCATTAAACCTGCCTCCTTGTTGTGATCATCTCTGAATCAGTAAAAATCCAAGTCAGACTCAGAACTATTTAAAAGTGTAAATGAGGATGGACAGATTTTTTTTGGGGGGGGATAGAAGGCGTAGGTCAGAAGAAGGGCATCTGGGAAGAGTGACGCCATGGAAGCTGCCATGATTGTTCTAAACTCTACTCCACAGCAGACGCTTTTCAGGCTTGAGGAGGAAACCTCACTGGAGACAAGTTATCCAGCATCTGGACCCTGAAGCTAAGCTCGGGTCAGAGCCAAGGTTGAGGCATTGCTGGTGCTCCCAGGGGCCCATGGGCAGGGAACTCCATGGTGCAGGTCCCGGGGCTGTCGGTGAGCCTGCAGGGGTGCCGGGCCAGGTGAAGGTTGGCTGGGGTCAGACCTCATGAGCTCTGCTGGTCTCAGTGCCTGTGCTGGAGTGTGAAACCTCCCTGTAACCAGCCTTTGTCCCCCTCCCCACCCCAGTGATTCTCTCCCTTCCTCTCCCTTTCAGTGTGGGATGTGGAGACAGGCAAGTGCCTGAAGACGTTTAAACACAAAGATACCATCTTGGCCACAAGGATCAGTGACACCTACATTGTGAGCAGCTGTGAGCAAGGGAGTATCAAAGTGTGGCACCTTGTCACGTCTCAGCTGGTAAAGGTGAGAGAGGTGGGCAGTGGAGAGAATGGGGAGCTTCTTGTGATGGACTGGAGGACATTGATGATGTCCCTCTGTGTAGCTCCCCAGACCACTCTAGAGCAATTGAGTCACCAGAAGGACAGTCCTGAAGAGCTAAAGGGAAAGACCCCCCAAAAGGTGGCCGTTGCGAGTTGGTGGAGGGTCAGGACCCTCATTGTCATGGAGGTGGTAGTGGAAGGCTGCATTCTGACTCAGCATGACATATGGGCTCAGGATACATATTTTAACAGCAGTAGAGACAAAACATCTTTCCTTTTCCAGAACATTCTACTCTGATTCTGGTGTGGGGTAAGGGGATGAACAAAGTCAAAACGAGTTCTTCCTCACTCTCTGATGAGAACATTGGCTATCTTGAAAGTGACTGAATGTCCACACACACCAAATGTTCTTGCTAGCTCTGAAAGCCCCTGGCCCCTGTGGGTGGTGGTGAGATATCATTTATGCTGGGAGCGCAGGATCAGAGAGAGAGGCAGCTGGCTTGGCGGGTGGATTTCTCCCCACCAATCTTGTCGACTAGTCTAACCAGAGTCTGCAGGCATGGGGTGTGCCCCAGGTGCCCACTGGGTCGTGGTAAGGAGCTGGGGATGGAACAGCTGGTTTCCCTGGGACCCCAGGAAGATGGGGCCTGCCTTGGCCACGGAGCCACTAGGAACAAGACCTCTCCCTGATCACATTCACCCTTCCCTGGGGAGAGAGCTCTGGGAGAGGGAGGCATGGACTCTACAGGCCTTAGAGCAAAAGCAAAGCCAGTTTAGTGAAGGACAAAGTGAGCGATAACCATGGAGTGGTGGAGGGTGGTGTCTTTGGAACTCATCGAGAGAAACCTCTGGCCTTGGCCCTTGAAGGGGTCACAGCCTGAGCGGATGACAGAGGCACCTTCCGTTGCAGACGCTCAACGGCCACGAGGGAGCTGTGAAGTGCCTGTGTGTTGACCAGTGGCATCTGCTCTCGGGAAGTGCTGATGGCCTGGTGATGGCCTGGAGCATGGTGGGGAAGTATGAGCGGTGCCTCATGGCCTTTAAGCACCCCAGGTACGTGCCAGGAAGGCCCAGTGTGGTGAAGGTCGTGCTCTCTCCTTTTCCCGTCGTAGCCCAGACTTCGATGGGGGGCTGACCGGTTCCTTCTGCTGTCTGCTGACCTTGGGTGCCCTTTGTTCCTCACACATTTTTGTGTTTGTCCTCTTCTACCTGCTCCCCATCACCCCACCCCTGCATTCTTGTTTGGCCAGTTCCTCTCCCACCCTCCCTTGTTTTTATTTAATTAGATGTGGATTTTGAAGAGTGTTTGAAGTGTTATGCTTATGACACGCGCGATATATCTGTCAGCCACCAAACCTATGAATGTCGGCAGGACCGTCCCAAATAACACCCAATCCATGAAACTTCAAATTCTTGGAATTGGTCTTTACCCCCAGGAAGCTCATGTTTACACATGCTTAAAATGATCCAAGAGACAAAGATTTAAAAATAACTTAGCACTTAAAGAAAACGCCCACTTTAAGTCCAGTGGGCCGGATTCTATTCCCGGACAGCAGATGGCTTTCATTGGATAATTCCAGTCCTAGTTTCGTGGTGGTGGCTGTCTGGAGCCATTCAAGAAGTAGTCTGAGGTCTTCTCTGGGCTTATTTGGGAAGGATGTTGTGGTCAGTTAATGGTTTTGCCATGGCCATAGGTTTTACAGGGTGCTCTAGGCTACCCCTGTGCTCCATGAATAATTCTTACTCTGAGTGCAATATAAACAATTCCAGGAAATGAAATGTTATCTTAATTGACTAGAAGAGTAAATGGATCTGCCCAGGGATCTACCTAGGGATAGCTATTTAGTAAACTATAGCCCCAGATTTCCTTATATGCTCATAAGAACCTCCTGAGGGGGGGCACACTGGCTTTGGGGAAGTGGAAAGGGATTTGGCTATATATACGAGGGGGGGCCCACAAAAAAACGGAATTTATTTATAAAAAATTATGTATTCTTACATGTTTAAACTCCAGTCACCTTTACAGTACTCTCCATTGGATGCAATACACCTATCCAGATACTTTTTCCACTGCTCAAAACAGTTTTTGAACTCATCGATTTTGATGCCTTTTAGTGCTTCTATTGTTTTTTTTGTTTCATAACTTACATATTGGCAAAATGTTTCCCTTTGAGGACTTTTTTTTCATCCAGGGAAACAAAAAAAAGATGTTTGAGGTGAGATCAGGTGAATAGGGAGGGTGACACACAGAGATTATGCTGTTTTTGGTCCAAAACAGTGAATACTCAGCATGGTGTGGGGAAATGCGTTGTCATGTCGCATATTGTCTGTGTAAATCACCCACCATGAAATGGGCAAACACATTGAAAGAGTCTCTAAAAAACATTCACTGAAGCTGAACATAGCTTCTCACAAAAATGCCAACTAGTACATGGATGCAGATGGGCTCCTAGAGCACTCACCTAGAGGGGGAAGCTTGTGCTATAAGGGGCTGGCCCTCCAGAAGGTCATTCTGTTTTGTTTTTTGGTCCCTGTCCCCCAACACCCGTATGTTCTCTGCCTGTGGTGTATGACTGCATTATTGATGAGTGGGTGCTGGAAAGGACCTGTGTTCAGTGATTTATCCAACCCTTAGGTGATTATCAGTAAGTCTCATAGCATATCATCTGTATTATTAAACCTTGACCTCAAGGAGGGAGGCAACCTTTATGATGTCACCTGAGAATTGTAACTACATATTTTAAAACACTTCCAAGCATAATTCAATAGAATTTAGCTTAAGTGTT
This sequence comes from Lyroderma lyra, assembly GCA_004026885.1. Classification (NCBI taxonomy): domain Eukaryota; kingdom Metazoa; phylum Chordata; class Mammalia; order Chiroptera; family Megadermatidae; genus Lyroderma; species Lyroderma lyra. The sequence goes on from PVJL010003638.1 coordinate 128,941, forward strand.
GGAAAATAATCTGTTCCCAGCAAACCCATGTGTTTGGTATGTATCCCATCACTCCATGAGTATTATCTAATAATACTATTTGAAAAGGAATCAAAACATTAAATAATTCTCATCATGACTTTTGTAGAAGTCAATAGCTAGGAATCAAATTGTAAGAGAAAAGCACGATTATCTACATAACAGAACCCCCCCCCCCCCGCAGCCTACCCCTTCTATCCCCCACTCAAAATTGTGACATATGGCTTTGTAGTTTGCCACTTTGTATCACTGAAGCCAAATTGCAGTAAAAATAACAGCAGACTGGGAAGAGAGGGTATAGCTATATCTCGAGGGTTAATGGTTTACATCCAGAACTATAAAATGATGCTACATATCACTTCAGGGACAATACGACCATGGCCTCCCAACGATACACAAACTACCCTGAACTATGGAAAACCAAAGCAGTTTACTGGAAGACAGTCACTGCCTGTCCCTCTGTTCCCTTCCAGGGAGGTGCTGCATGTGGCCCTTCTCTTCCTCCGCGTCATCAGTGCCTGTGCAGATGGCAAGATCCGCATCTACAACTTCCTAAATGGGAACTGTCTGAAGGTGATGAAAGCCAACGGTAGAGGTGACCCTGTGCTGTCCTTCTTTATTCAGGGCAACAGGTGGGTGGCAGGTATGGAGGTGGGAGCCGTGAGCCATTCTGTTTAGATGATTTTCTTCCTCCTCTGGGACAACACCCTGGATTTGCTTGCAGTAGGAGAGAGTAGGTAAAACTGGGCTTCCTTACCATTTTGGTGGGAGGAGAGTGAATAGTCTTATGGGAGACTCATCAGACTGCACCAAACTTAGCAATCAGCGTTCATGTTATGCTTAATTTGTTCTGATTTGGTCTTGATGTGGCCTCTTCTTTATATCCTTATGAAGAATATAAAGATTATAAGGGTTCTGTTCAGCTAGTCTTCAGATGATTTTTGAGGTTGATTGTGCTATGATTTATTTGTAATTTTGATGTGATCCTGGGAGGCAGTAGGCATAGCATTTACCTAATTCACAATCTTGGACTGTCTCTAGAATTAACTTCTAATTCTACCACAGGCTCACTTGAGATGTCAGTTAATCTCCTGAACCATATTGCCTTCCCTTTAATGAAACTTTACTAATACTATTTCCCATCTTAAAGGAGGAGGCCTGCCAATAAGTCTCAATAAATAAACACTTTTCAGGTATGAGATAACAATGTTGTTAAAAAAAGAATCACCTCTGACTTTTTCTCATTCATGACATCTGAAGAGAGACAGTTTCCTTCTGGCTTGAGTACAAATAAGTCTGAAAGAGATTTCTAATTGCAATGATTCCCCAAATTTCATTCCAGTGTTTTCAACTAAAACAAGTCACTGTTTTAGAGAGGTGACACTAACAGTTAAGGTAGGATGACCAGATGTACCATTTATTATTATTATTATTATTATTATTATTATTATTATTATTATTATTAGGGGGTTGGTTCCCTGAGTAGGCATTGAACCCAGGCCGCAGTGTTGAGAGTGCCAAAGCCTAGCCACTACACCACCAGGGAACCAACTCCCCCCCCTCCCCGGCAGATGTACCATTTTAAATGGGACAGAAAGAACAGTACTGTCCCATTTAAAATGGCATGTGTGGTCAGCCTAGTCTCACTGGGCTAAATTCAAGGTGTCTGTGGGCTGACCAGATGTACCATTTGAAACAGGACAGTACCATGGTTTTCTGTCCCACTTAAAAAAGGTTCCTCTGGTCAGCCTAAGTTAAGGTCTTAAAATTGCATCTCCTTGGAGTAGAAATGAATCTACACACAGTATTTCTGTTTCTTGTTTACAGTTATAGGACATCTATGCACAGTAGAAAAAACAGCTTGCCCCATGAACACTGTGAACAACAGAAATCAATGAGTGGGTGGGGGCAGTTCTTGGGGGCCCAGGTTTGAAACACATTTCCTACCAGGACATAAACATGGGGATTTAGGGAAGACAGAAATCATCCTACTTTATAAAGTTTAAATGTTCTGCTTAGATGTTGAGCGTGCACTGAGACCCTAGAGTGACGGAGTGAAGGAGAGTATGCTGGAGGGTCAGTGAGGGAGGGACACCCTCCCCATTAGAGAGTTTTCCACATCCCATCACAGCAATAGAAACATGACATTTGTATGCTCTGTTTTAAAAAAGTGAATTTCAAGATATCTGTGTGCAGAGTATCTAAGCCTTCTGCCTTGGGCATCCTAGGTACTCAACACTCACTCCACCAATGGAAATTCATTTAAAAATATTGTAACTCGAGAAGCAACATACTCAGAACAGATGGTGGGGAACCCCCCAAAAAGAAAACCCGGAATTATCTTTCTTTGATGTGAGAGCTATTGTGTACTTGGAATTTGTTCCTCTGGGCCAAATGGTCAACCAAAGGTTTTATCTGAAAGTCTTGAGAAGGTTGCATCACGATTTGCAGAAGAAACATCCCAAGTTGTGGCAAACAGATGGTTGGTTCTTCCACCATGACAACATATCTGTAGACATGGTGCTGAGTGTTCAGCTTTTTAGACCCAAATGGCATGACCCCTGTGCCCCACCCTTGCTATTCACCTGATCTTGCCCTGAGCAACCTTTTTGTTTGTTTGTTTCTCTGGATGAAAAAAGCCCTCAAAGGGGAATGTTTTGCCTGTGTGGGAGAGGCGAAACAAAAAAATGGTCAAAGCACTGTAAAGCACTCAAATCTACGAGTTCAAAAACTGTTTTGAGCAATGGAAAAAGCATCTCAATAAGTGTATTGCATCCAATGGGGAGTACTTTGAAGGTGACTAAAGTTTAAACATGTAAGAATAAATACACAGTATTTTAAAAATAAATTCTGCTCACATTTAGGTTTTCAAGAAAAGAGCTAAAGAGCAGATGAGTCCTTCTGCAGGGTGTGTTCTCGCCACTTTAGACCATGCAAGAACCTACAGTACACTGTATACAGTCATTTCTTGGGTAATTTCCCCTCAACCTCAGGACTGGATAGCACAGTAGTTGGTGTGACTAGTTGGAGGCCGGACAGTGGCAGCCTCCATGCTCCTTTGGTGGACAGTCTTCTTGTTTTGGTTCCAGGATGTTGATCAACACAGAGAGCAACATTCTCATGTTCCAGTTTGAGCATATTAAGTGGCAGTACTCTGTGGAACCAGCCAAACAAAAGGAAAAGGATAATGAGGAGGACAGGGAAGAAAACAGTCTGATAGAAGTCCTCTCCAAGGATAGCACCCAGGTCTATAGCCTGAGAGGCTTCGTGTCCAATAAACACATCGTGGCCCAGGAGTCCCTGCTAAGTAAACCTCACCAGTCCCAGGTTCTCCTGAAAGCGGGCAGGTTACTGACAGGTAAGAGAGCTGAACTCAATGGGGCAGGTGATGGGCTGCCAGGACTTGTTTCTTTGTGGGATATTTTGGTCAGTAGTTTCTTTATTTTGGGTGGGGGGAGTTTCCAGGCTGGGAATTGAACTCAGGCTGTGGTGTTGAGAGCACCAAAGCCTAGCCACTACACCACCAGGGAACTCCTGGTTAGCAGTTTCTTGATGATATACATTTCTGATTTTTTTTTATTGTTAGACTTATTGGGGTGACACTGGTTAGCAAGAATTACATAGGTTCCAGGTGTACAATTCTACAGTGCATCATCAACTTGTTGTATAATAAATTCGCCATCCAGTGTGCGTTCTCTTTCCATCACCATGTATTTAGCTTCCCCTCCCTCCTATCCTACCCCCTCTCCCTTCTCCCATCCCCTCCTCACTTCTCCCCGAATAAACATTAAACTATTGATTGTGTCCATGGGTTTTTTGTTTGTTTTTCCTTTGTTA